>PVIW01013133.1:17995-28816 GCA_004026585.1 Noctilio leporinus | reverse complement strand
GTAATGGATGAGATCATATGATACCTGTCCTTCACTGACTGGCTTATTTCACTAAGCATAATCCTCTCCAGTTCCATCCATGTTGTTCCTTTATCTCTTTTTATGGCCTTCATTGTAAAATCTATTTTGTCTGAAATAAGTATTGCTACTCCATCCTTTTCTTTCATGTCCATTTGCTTGATATATATTTTTCCATCCCTTCACTTTCAATCTGTGTCTATCTTTTGTTCTGAGGTGGGTCTTTTGAAGACAGCATATGTGAGGGCCATGTTTTCTTATCCTATCGGCTACCCTGTGTCTTTTGATTCACGTATTTAATCTGTTTACATTTAAGGTTATTATTGATTGATACTTATTTATTGCCATTTTCCCACTTTGTACTTGTGTTCCTCTTTGGCTCTGTTTCTTCATTTTATTTTATTTTTTTTCAAAGCAGACCCTTTAACATTTCTTGCAATGCTGTTTTGGGAGAGATGTGTTCTTTTAGTCTTCTTTTGTCTGGGAAACTCCTTATTTCTCCTTCCATTTTGAATGAGAGCCTTGCTGGGTAGAGTATTCTTGGTTGCAGGCCTTTGTTTCCTATTGCTTGAAATACTTTTTTGCCATTCCCTTCTGGTTTGAATTGTTTCTATTGAATGATCATTTGATAGCCTTATTGGAGCCCCCTTATATGTTTTGCTGTTTCTCTCTTGATGCTCTTAGGATTCTCTCTTTGTCTTTGAAATTTGCCATTTTAATTGTAATGTTCCTTGGAGTTCATCTGTTTGGATTGATCTTCATTGGGACCCTCTGTGCTTCCTGAACTTGAATAATGTTTTCACTCATCATGTTAGGGAACTTTTCTATCATTACTTTTTTGAACAGCTTTTTTATCCCTTGTTTCTCTTCTCCTTCTGGTATCCCTATGATACGGATGTTGTTATATTTCATGTTGTCCTGCAGCTCTCTTAAACCCTCTTCAGTCATGTTCAGCCTTTTTTCATTCTCTTTTACTGTCTTGGAGTATTTGTCTACATTGTCTTCCAACTCGCTGATCCGGTCCTCTGCTTCCTCTAGCCTACTGTTGATTCCTTCTACTGTATTCTTCAATTCAGAAACTATATTTTTCATTTTCTTCTGGCTCTTACTGATAGTTTCTAAGTCCTTTTTGATGCTGGTGTAGCTCTCAGTAAGTTCCTTGTAACTTCCCTGGAGTTGTTTATACTTTTCTTTGAGCTGGCTGAGCTCATTGAGCTTCTCTATCATCATTCTTTTGAATTCCGTATCTGGTAGGTCGTTTGCCTCTGTTTTATTTAGTGATATTTCTGGGGATTCTTCCTTTCCTTTTGGTGATGGACTGATTCTTTTTTCCCTCATTTTGGGTGTCTGTTGTTGCTTGTTTTTTTTTCTCGGATTAATCTGCTTTGTTTCCCTGCCTTTGTGGAGCACCCTTCTGTGTTAGGAAATTTGTGGAGTTCAGTGTTGCAGTCTCCTAGATTTCCTCAACTTGTTGCTCTTGAGGTGGCCTTTATGTCATTAATTTGGGCTGTCTGGTTGTATTCTGGATTGATTGTGTATGTTGCTCCTTTCCTTCCAGTTGGCTGATTGTGAGACACTCTTTCTATCCTTTCTTTTCTTTTCTTTTCTTTTTTTTTCAACTTTAAACAGAACTTTAATGACTGGGGTATGGCTTAGGACTTAAAGGTTGTTGGCTGGTCTGGCTCATGTGGACAGAAGTACTCAGTAGGCTGTTTGAGACTGCTGCTGACGGTAGGCACCCCGGCGCAGGTAGCCTTCATTTTTGCGGTAGCCATCCTTCTGGTCTCGGAAGTAGCCACCATAGGTACCCTGCTTATGGTCAAACACCCGC
Source organism: Noctilio leporinus (assembly GCA_004026585.1). NCBI lineage: Eukaryota > Metazoa > Chordata > Mammalia > Chiroptera > Noctilionidae > Noctilio > Noctilio leporinus. Next base: position 26,967 of record PVIW01013133.1, on the reverse strand, counting down.
TCATTGTTTTCCACCAGGCTGCCCAGCTTCTCCGCCAGCTGCAGGGCCAGGTTCTGTTGGGCAGTGGGCTCTGTGCGGTGCATCACCACTGTCTGTGTTGGCTGGTCCAAGGAGGCCATCAACTCCTTGTTAATAATCATCTTGCTAATGATGGAGTGCACAGTGGGTAGGTCCAGCTCAAACATGTCAGATAATGTCTCCATGCTGATGGAGTCATAAACACTGCTGTACATGAAGAGGTAGGTATGCAGTGACTCCTCCTGGATCTTCCTAACCAACCTTGTTCGGACTTTGTTGGCCTCAGGGAAAAGGTCCCACACTTTGCCATTCATTTTCTCATTGATGATAAAACTGTGGCAGGTCTTCCAGTCACCCATCTTCATGGCCTTGGAGGCAGCGACCACATGTTCCCTCATTGATTCAGGGGGACCCAGCAAGGGCTGCTGCTCACCCACCCGCAGCTGGTGATGGAACTGCTTGCTGATCATGCGCCAGTGGGCATCACTCTCATGGGCGGCCATGTAGGGGATCTCCAGGAGCATGGCAGACACCAGATAAACACACTCCAGAAGCTCCAGGTTGATGTGCAAGTGGAAGGGCACCTGCCAGCACCGCTCCACCTTTTCCTGCTCCTGGTTGCACTCCTGTAGGCTGCGTAGCAGCAGACCCTGGCCCAGAAGCTCCTTGGCCCGGCCACTTGACTGGATGTCCAACAGAGCATTGTGAGCATTCTTGGTTAGGCCCTGGCGGAAGGCACAGATGCCCAGCTGGACCATGGTGCGGTTGTACGGGATCTGTACTGGAGGGTCCGCATGCTGAATGTCATCTTGCAGGTGGCTCATAAGCATGAGGTTACAGGCTTGGTACCAGCAGGAGTGCAGCACATGATGGTAGATGTGACAGAGGATGGCACGTGTGCGGATCCGGTCTGTGCAGTCTTTGGCATAGATGTACTTGCAAAGTCTCTCCATAAGCAGAGCTGAGTCTCACCCTCATTTTCTGCCTGATCTTGGTCAGACTTTGAGGAACCCTCTGGGAGGGTAAGCTGCCACTGATGGGCCTTGTAATCAAACTTGTAGTAGGTGTGGAGAAGGCGCCTCAAGTAGACACGGCAGATCTCCTCAATGGTGCCCTTCTCCTCCAGGTAGCACTGCACATGCTCAATGATAGCACACACCTGCGCCTCATCCTTCAGGTGCTCCACATACTCTTGGGAATGTGGATTGGTATTTTGCATTATTTTGGTAAATTCTTCATCCATTTGTTCCACCAGAGTTAGGATATACAGACACGGACATGCGGTGGCTATTCAACATTATTCAGGTTCTCACTCTCTTCCAGAATGTTCTCTCCAACAAAGATGTTGGGGTTTGCAAACAGAATGTCCATCAGCTCATTGATGCAGTCCAGGCACTTTTGCCACATCTCAGGCTTCATGTTTGTGGCCAGGTTGGGGTTGTAGTCATAGAGGCGATGATATTGAACTTGATCTGGATAATTATACCCTCTCCAAGGTTGTTTTCAGAAACAATTTGAACCAGCAGCTGTAGCAACTCAATCTGGGCTGCACGATCAGTTCCCTTCTTGCCTTGTGCCTGTAGGATCTCATTTAATTTCTTGATGACAACAGCGTGGGTGATCTCAGTTCCTTTGGCAAACATTTTTGGTTTCTCCTTAGCAAAGGGCACTCCATCTCGGACCCTTTCCCACTCCCCACCTTCATTATCCTTCTCCTCCTCATCTAGGCGTTTGGATTTCCTGTCATGCTTCTTCTTGGTTTTGTCCTCCAGTTTCTTCTCAGCAGTCTTCTTGTCCTCCTGTGTGGCTGGGGCCTTTTTAAGGAATCTTGAGGCCAGCACGGTCTGTTTTCCTTCTTCCTCTGAGTCTGAGTCAGAAGATGTTGAATCTGTGTCCCACTCTTCATCTTCTTCTGAATCTTCTGAGTCTTCATCTTCATCCTCCATCTTTTTGAGGAACTTACGACTCTCCCCAGAAGGAGTTTCTGATTTTTTCTTCAAGAAGGCTGCAGCACTGACTCCATCCTCATCCCCATCTGAAGACCCTTCTGAATCCTCCTCGTTCTTCTCAGCATCTTCATCTGCAGACCGTTCAGGATTCTGTTTGTAATTTGTAATTTGAAACTCAAAATCTCGGTTGTATTTTCAGATCTTCTGGCGAAGGGTACTCAAGGCCTTGGCATTGTTCTTATTCATCTTCTTCTTTCCTTCCTTATCTTCCCATAGCTCATTAAGATAGTCCTCCAGATCAGCCAGGATGCGGATGTAGAAACAGGGGACACCTTCCTTGTCCACGATGCTTTTGGCCTTCCCATATGCTTTTCCCAGGAGCTCAAACTCTTCCAGGCACTTGGTGACATCCTGAATCTTCATGGCATTACGGATGGTCTGGATAAGATTGGTCAACTCCTCAAACCTCTTGTCCTTGGTGCTTCGAACCACTCTCTTGGTATCTTCTTCATCTTTACTCAGCAACAATGGTTGTTTGCTGTAGTTACTACCCACAGGTTTGGCGACAAGCTCCTCCACGGACAGGGATGACTCGGACTCACTGTCCAAACCAGTGGTAAAAAACCTTGACATGGCGATGGTGTTGACGGACTGTGACAGGCGTGGCTGGATCAGGTGAGCCTTTAAGTCACATGGCCAGAGTGGAAATTTGGAGAGGAGAGGCGGTCCTATCCTTTCTTACACACTGTGAGCTGCTCCTAAAACAGAACCACCAGTCCAGGCAAAATAACCAGACCTTCAGAGATACCTTTCTCTTTTACTCCCCCTTTCGACTGCCTATGAATGTAACTATATAATACCCACCAAGGTAACCCCCGCTCTTAATCACACCCTCAGCTGCAACTGAACTAGTCTTAATAGGGATGTAGATATATTAAGACTATTGTACGAGGGGAAAAAATGATTAAGTTGGTAAAGTATAGATAATTTTGAAGGGTGCTGAGGAGTAGCAAAGATAGCAGGGATACGAAAGAAAACCAACTTATCTATTCTATAGAAATGAGGAGAGGGAGAATCAGAAAGCCTCAGGTATAAGTGAACAACATAAGGCTATATATATTGTTGCCCCATCTGCCTTCCTGTTCACCCTTACTGAGCCTTGATTGGTCCAGGTGGAGCTAGGACCTGTGTGCTTTTAGCAGGAAAAATAAGGAAAAAAGGAAAAAAAATACAGAAAGGGTTTAGGTGGCTGGGGACGGGAGGAATACTTAGATTGAGAACTGGGAATGAATTGTAGCAGGAGAGTGAGTAGACTTTAAATCGAGAGTAGGGGGAGGGTCTTGGGTATTTAGGTGGATTGAGATAGGGGAGGATTAAAAATATGGGAATTGGGATACACTATGATATAAACAGTATTTACTTAAAATTGTGATGGTTGGAAGAAACTTTTGAAAAGGATATGTTAGGGATTAATAGTTCATGTAGCTCTTGGTGTAACTGAGGTGCTTCAGATTAGCAGCAATCCATTTCCTGAGTCTGCCTCTTTTTCTTGGTCAAGTCTCTGCAGTGTATAGTCAAGCTGTGTGGTCTTGGAGTGGCAGGGTCAATGGCTGTCACAGTCAGGGCTGATTCTGAGTGTCAGCCCCCAGGTAGGCTGGGCCTACAGTAGCCTAGCTGGGTTTTTGTGCTGCTGGTGTGTTGGGGCCCTCCCTTCTCTCACTGGTTCTGTGTGAAGACCTGCAGGGTGCTTATGTGGTGTCAATGGCTGCTCCTCCCCCTCCATCTCCTGGAGGAGGTTTCTGCCTGCGATGAGCACCTGACTCCAATGTGGGGTGGCCTGCAACATCGCTGGCTCCTGTGATGGCTGGCCCTACCCCCAAAGCTCCTGAAGGAGGTAGCCCCTGTCCGCTAACATCTCCTGGCTCCCCAGGGCGAAATCTAACCCTCCAAGTAGTACAGCTCTTTGAGGAGTTTTTCACCACCACCCCTGTGATGTGTGCCTGGCTCCCCAGAGGGTCTGCAGCGCAGTCCACTGGCTAATGCTACTCCTCCTCCTCCAGCTCCTCAAGGAGACTTCGTTGCCTGCAGTGGGCCCACCAGTTGCACCAGCTGCAAGTTCCTGGCTCTCAATTTGGAGTTTCTGTGGGAGCCTGCAGCCGGTGGGGGTGGGGGTGGGGGGTGGAGTTGGGCCTCCCCCCTCGCAGGTGCTTCAAGCCACCCTTTCCCCCAGTGGTGCAGTGGCACCGTTTTCCACTCTCGCTGCTCTGGCGGGTGCACTTCCTCGCTCCCCAGCTCCTGCTCCCCACAGGTCTCTTCTATTCCGCCTTTGGCCCAGTGAGGAGCTTCCTCTCTCTCAGCCTCCTGAGCCCACCTCTCACACAGTCCCTCCCCTGCAGGAGTTCAATTCCTCGCTCCCTCCTGTGTTTGCACTCACTGCCCACACTTCACTGCTCAGATTTCTAGTCGCCAGGGAGCCTGGAGCTGTCTTCAATTAGACGCCCCTCTGGGCAGAGCTGCCACTGCCCAAAGCCAACTTGGCCCGCTGGCTGGTTTAGAACTGTGTCACCTGCTCTCCTGTAGGTCTCTGCAGCCTCTGGGCTGTGCTCCCCTGAGTCCAAATGCTGACCCCTCCAACTCTTAGGGACCTGCAGATGTCTGGTGCTCCCTATCCTATCCTCCAGCTGCTCTGGCACTTAAGAACACCATTAGCACTGCTCTCTGTTGCCAATTTTCCTCCTGGATACTCACTTTTTAAATAATGATGTTATAGATTAATCACATCCAATTGATAGGTGGAAGCTCCTCAGTTGCAAAATTAAATACAGAAAAAAATTTTGCACTTACAGTGAGGTCCAGAAAACACAGCTGGGATTGTATTTTAGCCAGAAAAATCTATTTGTTGCCAATTTATGCAGGGATGGAAATCTGACACTTTTTCTTTTTTGTGCACCATTCCAAGAAATACTGCAATAGCAGGTTGATGCATGGAGTAAATGCAGCAAGTTCCTGTTCCACCTCCCAGCTCCAAAACTCAATTTAATATAAAATCTGTGGATAGAGGATGTAGATATTAAACTAATAATAGCAGATACTACACTTGGCCTTAGCCAAAAGGCCGAGAAGCAATGGAAATCTGGCTTTTTTTTTTTTTTTTAATTTTTAAAGTATATTTTACTGATTATGTTGTTACCGTTCTCCCAGTTTCTCTTCCCTTTGTCCCACTCATCCTGGTACCCCCATTCCCTCCAGCAGTCCTATCTTCTTTATGTCCATGGGTCATACATGTAAGTACTTTGGCTTCATCCTTTCCTATACTATTTTTAACTTCACCCTGTCTATTTTGTACCTACCAATTATGCTTCTTGATCTATGCACCATTTCCTTCTTTCTCCTTCCCCCTCCCAGCTGATAACCCTCCAAATGATCCCCATATCTAAGATTCTGTTCCTGTTCTGGTTGTTTGCTTAATTTGTGTTCTTTTTTATTTTTTAGATTCAGTTGTTGATAGTTGTGAGTGTTGTCACTTTATGGTCATAGTTTTGATCCTCTTTTTTTTTCTTTTTTTTTTTTTTAATAAGTCCCTTTAACATTTCAGATGATAGCTTGGTGCTGATGAACTCCTTTAGCTTTACCTTGTCTGGGAAGCACTTTATCTGCTCTTCCAGTCTAAATGATAGCTTTGCTGGATAGAGTAATCTTGGTTGTAGGTCCTTACTTTTCATCACTTTGAATACTTCTTACCAGCCCCTTATTGCCTGTAAAGTTTCTTTTGAGAAATCAGCTGATAGTCTTATGGGAGTTCCTTTGTAGGTAACTCTGTTTTCCTCTTGCTGCTTTTAAGAGTCTCTCTTTATCTTTAACCTTTTGCATTTTAATTATGATGTATCTTGGTGTGGTCCTCTTTGGGTGCAACTTGTTTGGGACTCTGTACTTCCTGGATTTGTATGTAAATTTCCTTCACCAAATTAGGGAAGTTTCCTTTCATTATTTTTTCAAATAAGTTTTCAATTTCTTGCTCTTCCTCTTCTTTTTCTGGCACTCTATGATTCAAAGGTTGGTACGTTCAAAGTTGTCCCAGAGATTCCTAGTACTCTCCTCATTTTTTCAATTCTTGTTTCTTCTTTTTTGTTCTGGGTAAACGTTTATTTCTTCCTTTTGTTCCATATCATTGATTTGAATCCTGGCTTCCTTCCCATCACTTTTAGTTTCCTGTATATTTTTCTGTATTTCACTATGTATAACCTTTGCTTCTTTATTTTGTGGCCATACTCAATCATTTCCCTGATCATTTTGATCACCATTGTTTTGAACTCTGCATCTGATAGGTTGGCTATCTCAATTTTATTTAGTTCTTTTTCTAAGGTTTTGTTCCTTTTTTTTTTTTTTTTTTCTTTTGGGCTATATTTCTTAGTCTCCTCAGTTTGGCAGCCTCCCTGCATTTGTTTCTGTGTATTGGGTAGAGCTGCTTTGACTCCATGACTTGGTAGTATGGCCTAATATAGTAGGGTGTCCTGTGGGGCCCAGTGGTGCAGCCTCCCCTATTACCCAAGCTGGTTACTCCAAGTGTGCCCTTCATGTAGGCAGAATACACTCTCCCTTATAGTTGAACCTTTGTTGCTGTTGACAGATCAATGGCGGGGGGAGGGGGTGGGATTTACCCAGACCAGTCAGATGCAAAGACTGGCTGTGACCACTAACCACCAACCTCCACCCTCTGTGGAGGATCATCTGTGCAGGGGCCGGGTAGTGGTGCTCCAACATGGTCTGTAGCTGTCCTGGGTGTGCAGGCCTTGGGATTTCCTGGGTTGTGCAGGCCAAGGGCAGCCCTGACCTGTGTTTTACCCAGGGCATTCCACCTGAGCTATAAAGCAACCTGGGGAAGCCAAGCTGGCTACTGGTAGTCTAGGTCCTGCAGCTCAGTGATGCTAGTCGGCTGTTTGCTTGATAGGATATAGGAAATTGTGAAGCATGAACAAAGACCAGCCATTCATATTGAAAAGTAGCTTGGGTGGGCAGTCTCTGGGGATCTCCAAGGTGGGTCAAATATTGTTAGTCAGGTTAATGGAGTCTCAGATATGGGACCTGCTTGCCAGCTCTGTGGGAGGAGGGTTTTGAAACAACAACAACAACAACAACAACAATGGCCTCTGCTTATCTTGATGCCAGACACTGTGGTTCCTCCCTGTATACCACTGGTGCCTTTCAAACTGCTTCCCCAGTGTTAGAGCCCAGAGGGAGTGAGTCTGAGTAGGTAAGTCTATGTGGGTTCTTCAAGAGGAACTTCTTGGAGCTCCAGTAGTTTCTTCCACCAATTTGACCCTTGCTGTTTTTTGTTTTGTTTTGTTTTGTTTTGCAGCCAGAAATTGTGGGGACTTACCTTCTTGGCACTGGAACCCTGGGCCAGTGGCTCTGGTGTGGGGATGGGACTCTTTGCTCCTGAGATATTCCTCCTAAATTTTTATCCACCACATGTGAGTGAACGACCAGCCCGTTCTGCATCTGCACCCCTACCCCTGCCTATCTTGATGCATGTGGTTTCCTTACTTCTGTACTTGTCAGACTTCCATTCAAATAGATTTCTGGCTGTTCTGGCTGGTGGTGGTTCTATATTTTAGTTGTAATTTTTTATGTGGTTTTGCACAGAGACGAGCCATGTCTGCCCACACAACCATCTTGACTGGATCCTAACCCTTCACATTTAATTAATGAGTTTGCCCTATGCAAAAGTCAAGTGGATCCTAGAAAAATGAGGGTGCACTATTATAAATTTAATATGGTGGTGACTCTGACTACAAGTGCTGTGCACATGTAAGATGTAGTCTCTTTACCATGATATCTTTTACTGGACCTATGTTTCATCTAGAAGTGTGTGTTCCATTTACAAAAATAGTGAGCCTTACAGGTATCTTAAAAAAATAAATTCATTCCAGGCATGCTCTCCCTATTGGGATGCTGCCCATGCATTTCCCTCTCCCTCTTCTATCCCCCTGGTGCATTATCTTTCCGTTTTCCTTTCCCTTTCGTAAGCTGCAAGGGCCTTTATTTGCCTCTGTTAATTTGTTTCCTGAGCCTACACAGTCCAGCTGGCTCATTTCTAATGGCTCTGTAACTTTCTAAATAAACTTCCTCTTATAATTTGGAAAAACTCAATTTCTAATTTAATTGCATTGTGGTCTAAGCATATAGAAATGTATGATAACCTCTGCAGTTTGTCAAGACTTATTTTATATCCTAGCACATAGTCCATTTTTGCCATTTCTGCAAATGTCCCATAGGTACTTGACAGGAATATAAATTCCCTAATTATTTTATGCAAGATTGCTTATTATGCCTTGGCCTGGTTGGAGCATTGCCCCTTACACCAATAAATTATGGGTTCAATTCTTGGTAGGGGCACATGCCTGGGTTGCAAATCAATCTCAGTCAGGGTACATTAGGGAGGCAACCAATCAATGTTCCTCTCATATTGATATTTCTTTCTCTGTCTCTGTCTCCTCTTTCCTCTCTCTCTAAAATCAAGAAAAATATATATACATATATCCTCAAGTGAGGATTAAAAAAAGATTTCTTCCTTATGGTGTGCTAATACATTTCTTATCAACTTTGTCTGCTTAATCTAGAAATATCTGAGATGTTAAAATCTCCCATTATCATTGGGGATTATAAACTTCTTATAATTCTGTCAGTGTTTGCTTTTTATATTTAATAGACTGTATTATTTTGTGCATACAAATTAAGAATTATTTTTTTCTTGTGAATTGTTTGTTGATGATTATGTAGATATTCTCTCTTCATTTCCAATAATGCTTTCCTTTGGCTAGGTTTGTTGTTGTTGTTTTTTTTTTTTTTTTTTTTTTTTTTTTTTTTTTTTTTTTTTTTTTTTTTTTTTTTTTTTTTTTTTTTTTTTTTTTTTTTTTTTTTTTTTTTTTTTTTTTTTTTTTTTTTTTTTTTTTTTTTTTTTTTTTTTTTTTTTTTTTTTTTTTTTTTTTTTTTTTTTTTTTTTTT
>PVIW01013133.1:0-17895 GCA_004026585.1 Noctilio leporinus | reverse complement strand
TTTCATTTTTCTGGTGTCTTTTTGTTTGAAATGTACTACAGTAAATAGCATAAAAATCATCCAGACAGCTGATCCAAGATGGAGGCATAACTAGACACACTGCATCTCCTCCACAACCAAAAATAATACATCTACCTCAAAACTAGAGACAATCAGAATAATATGGAGCTGCACAGAAATCCAACAAACAAAAGATAGAAGGAAGAAATACTTATCCAGTCAGGTAGGAGGAACAGAGCCGGGACACAGATTACATAGTCTGGTGAATGGATTGTTGGCATGAATTGACAGTGCAGTGGGAGGAGAGTGGCAGTGTTGGCCAATGAAAAGGGTAGTCATAGCACCTATTCAGTGCTCTTGGCAACATACCAGATTGCATGGCTCATCATTGCAGTGCCGGGGGATGGGCACAGGGAAAATAAAACCAAATTGCTTCAGGCTGAAAAACAGTGGGAGTTGGGGTAGGGGAAGAAACTACCATTCTCACAGAGTCCATTTGTTTAGAGGGGCCCCAAAATCCTGAAACGTTCGCAGACACACCCATTCTGGGAACCACAGATAGGACAACGAGAGAGGAGCTAGTTCCTTATGGGAATTGGGAGAAGTGCCTATAAAAGGAGAATGTGCTGAGCAACTGGCATAATTCCCTCTCAGACCCCTACCCCACATACAGCCCTACAATGTGGTAAAAGGAGTCACCCTACACTGATGAGTACCTAAGGCTCCGCCCCTTATAACATAACAGGTGTGATAGTTCTACCTAAAAACAGAGGCAAATATAGGAACCTGTCAAGGTGAGGAGACAGAGAAATATGGATCAAAAAAAGGGAACAGATCAGGGTTCCAGTGGCCAAACTAAGTGACAAAGAAATAGCCAGCCTGACAGACGAACAGATTGCCAGCATGACAGATGCACAGTTTAAAAAGCTAGTAATAAAGATGCTCACCAACTTGACAGATGTGCTTAAATACAGCAAACACATAAGGAAAAAAGTGAAGGCTAGGCCAAATGAAACAAAGGAAAATACAATAAAAACAATGGTAGAGGGAAGGAAGATGGTGTTCAAATCAACAATTTGGAACATAAGGAAGAAATAAACAACCAGTACAGAAAGTGGAAACAAGAATTGAAAAAATGGCCCTGGCTGGTAGCACAGTGGATAAGGTGCTGGCCTGCAAACCCAAAGGTTGCTGGTTTGATTCTCAGCCAGGGCACATAACCAGGTTGCAAGCCAGGTCTCCAGCCAGGTCCATGCTGAAGGCAGGTAAAAGGCAACCATACATTGATGTTTTCTCGTCTCTGCCTCTCTCCCTTCCTTTCTCTCTGGAAATAATAAATAAAATCTTAAAAAAACAAAGAATTGAAAAAATGAGGAGAGGATTAAAAACTTCTTTTTTTTTTCTTTTTATTAATTTTATTGTTGTTGTATTACATCCATCCCATTTTTGCTCCCCTTTGTCCCCCTCCCCACCTACCCATTCCCCCCAAAGTCAATCCCACCTGTTGTCTATGTCCATGTTAAAAACTTCTGGTATGACTTTAAGCCTGCCAATATCTGAATCATAGGGGTGCCAGAAGGAGAAGAGGAAGAGCAAGAAATTGAAAACTTATGTGAAAAAATAATGAAGGAAAATTTCCTTAATTTGGTGGAGGAAATAGACATATACGTCCAGAAAGTACAGAGTTTCAAACAAGCTAGATTTAAATTTTACCACAGCAAGACACATTATAATTAAAATGCCAAAGATTAAAGATAAAGAGAGAATCTTAGAAACAGCAAGAGAAAAGCAGAGTTACCTACAAAGGGTTCCTGTAAGACTATCAGCAGATTTCTCAAAAGAAACTTTGCAGGCAAGAAGGGACTGGCAAGAAGTATTCAAAGTGATGAAAAGCCAGAATTTACAACCAAAATCACTCTCTCCAGCAAAGCTGTCATTTAGAATAAAAGGGCAAGTGCCTGCCCACCAGATATCACCATGCACCTGCTCTTGCAAGAATGCAAATAAATGTCTTGCTTTTGCTAGAAAAAGAAAGAAGGAAAGACAGAAAGGAAGGAAGGAAGGAAGAAAGAAAGAAAGAGAAAGAAAGAAAGAAAGGAAGGAAGAAAGAAAGAAAGAGAGAGAGAGAGAGAGAGAAAGGAAGGAAGGAAGGAAGGAAGGAAGGAAGGAAGGAAGGAAGGAAGGAAGGAAGAAAAGGAAGAAAGAAAAGGAAGAAAGAAATCGAAGAACAAAGTTCTTCCCAGACAGGGTGAAGTTAAAGGAGTTCATCATCACCAAGCCATTCTTATATGAAATGTTAAAGGGACTTATTTTTTTTTAAAGATTATCAAAATTATGAACATTAAAAAGACAACAAACTCATAACTATCAACAACAGAACCTGAAAAGTGAAAATAAAACAAAAACCAAGCAAACACCAACATAGGACCGGAAACATAGGTATGGGGATCATTGGAAGGGCTATCAAATGGGAGGGGGGCGGGGAGCAAAACAGGGAAATGGTGCAGGGATTAGGAAACATAATTGGTGGGTACAAGATAGTCAGGGGAAGTTAAGAATAATATAGGAAAGGGTGAAATCAGAGAACTTAAATGCACAATCCATGGACATGAACTAAGGGTGGGTGGGACTACAGCAGGGAATGAGGGGCTTGGGTGGAGGGGAGCAAAGGGAAAAGAATTTGGGAAAACTGTAACAGTGTAATCAATAAAACATACAAAAAATCATTCAATCTAACAATCCTGGGAAAAGCAAAAAATTATGCTTATTGTGATCAATGATATATTTGAATTTATCACTACGGTCTTATGCATCATTCTGTGACTTTCCTATTCTGTTGTTGATAGTTGTGAGTTTTTTTTGTTTTTTTTTTTTAAGAATTTATTCATTATTTTTAGAGAAGGGCAGAGAGTCGGGAAGAAAGGGAAAGAAGCATCAATGTATGGTTGCCTTTCACCTGTCTCCAGCTACAGAGCTGGCTGGAGCCCTGGCTTGCAATCTGCTAGGTCCTTAGCTGGAGGCAGGTGAAAGGCAACCATACACTGATGTTTCTCTTCCTCTCTGCCTCTCTCCCTCCCTCTCTCTCTGGAAATAATAAAATCTTTTTAAAAATATAAAATAAAGCATTTCATATGATAATAGCTTGGTGATGATGAACTCCTTTAGCTTTACCTTGTCTGGGAAGCATTTCATTCTGAGTGATAATTTTTCTGGATAGAGTAATATTGTTTGTAGATCTTTGCTTTTCATCATTTTGAATACATTTTGTCAGGCCCTTCTAGCCTGCAAAATTTCTTTTGAGAAATCTGCTGATAGTCTTAAAGGAACTCATTTGTAGGTAGTTCTCTTTCTTACTCTTGCTGCTTTTAAGATTCTTTATCTTTCACCATTGGCATTTTAATGATGGTGTGTCTTGGTGTGGTCCTCTTTGGGTCTGGCTGTTTGGGACTCTGCTTTCTGGACTTGTATGTCTATTTCCTTTGCCAAATTAGGGAAGTTTCCTTTCATTATTTTTTCACATAAGTTTTCTATTTCTTGCTCTTTCTCTTCTCCTTCTGGCATCCCTATGCTTTGGGTATTGGCACATGTACAGTTGTTCCAGAGGTTCCTACACCTCTCCTCATTCTTTTCTATTCTTGTTTCCTCTTTCTGTACTGGTTTATTGTTTATTTCTTCCTTAGGTATGGTTGCCTTTCACCTGCCTCCAGCTACAGATCTGGCTGGAGACCTTGCTTTGCAACCTGATTATGTGCCCTGGCTGGGAATTGAACCAGCAACCTTTGGGTTTGCAGGCCAGTGCCTTATCCACTGTGCCACCAGCCAGGGCTAAAAAATTTAACTTACTTTACATTTTTAAAATCCAAGATTTTAGATGTCTTGATATTCTGATCTTAAATATTTGTGTCTACATTTAAAAATGATATTTTGTTCACATAGTCAAATTAACATGAATGCATCTAAGTAAATGAACAATAATTTCTTTTCTTTTTTTTTAAGATTTTATTTCATTATTTTTAGAAAGAGGGGAAGGGAGAGAGGCAGTGAGGGAGAGAGACATCAATGTATGGTTGCTTTTCACCTGCCTCCAGCCACAGACCTGACTGGAGACCTGGTTTGCAACCTTGTTATGTGCCGTGGCTGGGGAATCGAACCTGCGACCTTTGGGTTCGCAGGCCGGCACCTTGTCTACTGTGCTACCAGCCAGGGCCTAATTTCTTAATATCATCTGATATTCACTCCATATCATATTTCCCCAATTATTTCAATAATATCTGGTTTTCCAAATCAGATCCAATTCAGAACCACATATGCATCAGCTTATGGATTGTGTCCCCTAAGCCTCTTTCAATGTCAAACAGTCCCTTTTTTCATGATACTGATTAGCTGAACAGACCGGGCTGATTTTCCTGTGGAATATCCTACCCTCTGGGTCTGATTGTGTCTATGTGGTGGTATTTAGCACATTTCTCTTTCACCTGTATTTCCTTTAAAGTGCAACTTAGATCCAAAAGCTTTTTAGATTTAAATCAAGTGTTATCAGCCAGACCATATCACAGGTGATGCAGTATTCATATCAGAACACAATATGTTATCTAAACATCCTTGTACCAATTCTCTGCTAAGATGATGTCTTTTGTTAATGGTTTTCAGGACAATAGATTTCTGCGTAATAGACACCATACGATAAACAAGAGACTGGGAAGTGCAGGAAAAAAATGCATGCTGAGGACGGTGAGGCATATACACATAAAACTTCTAACCAGCACACAGGAGAATTTTTCAGGATATAACCTTAAAGAATATTATGTATGGATAAGAAGAAATCACATCTACAACTTTACCACTTGATACCAAATCACTCTGCAATTAACCCATTTAAACCTCCACCAGCACACATTTATTTTCCCCAATACTTGACAGGATTTTTAAGTTACAACTAATTTGGGAACCACGGTTAACCCAGGTCTGAATGATTGTAAAGTTCATGACTTTTCAAATTCACTGCATTGTTCCTCATTACTATTTGGAGGGGGAAAAATTCATCATTTGGACTATATATGTATTTTTTCCCCAGTTTCAGTTTTAATCCAGGCCTGTTACCCCAGTGGGTCAAAAAATGTTTTAAATGGATCCCTGGCTGGTGGCACAGTGGATAAGGCACTGGCCTGTGAACCCAAAGGTTGCTGGTTCGATTCCCAGCCAGGCACATAACCAGGTCTCCAGCCAGGTCTGTAGCTGGAGGCAGGTGAAAGGCAACCATACATTGATGTTTCTCTCCCTCTCTGCCTCTCTCCCTTCCCCTCTCTCTAAAAATAGTAAAATAAAAAATCTTTTTGAAAAAAAAGTGTTAAATGTAAAAGGAAAAAAAAAAAATGTATAAAAGCACAAAAGAGGTACCTGAACAGGTACCTTAGAGGTCATAGTCCGGGTGGGAGCTGAGCATACCAGGCTGAAGGCAGGTGGTGGGTGGTCTCAGCCCTGTCCCAGAGAGACTGAGTGAGGCAGCTAGGGGCCAGGGAGGGCTTAGTGCATGCGCTGGGCTCACACTGTGATATTTTAAGTAGTGAGAGCTGAATCTACCTTATTAAAATCAGATTTTTCTAACTCCAAACACTAAATGCAAGAGAACTACAGATGTCAAATGCAATGGTTAGCAAGAATATTGCTGAAGACATCAGATACAGATCGTATGTTCTTAGAAGAAGCAAGTTTGTGGCACAGCATACAAAGGAAACACACTTTGAAAAGCAAGGAAACTGCCAACAACATGGAAAAATCCCAAAGAAAAAAACCCTCTGATTTTCTTCTTCAATGCAGAAGGGGGCTTTGTGAGAATCATAATGAAGTCCCAATTATTGTGGAAATGAAATTTCCTGTTACAGTGATGGTGTTAGGTATTGTTAGCAATGAAGGAGATATCACGACCCCACATTTTTCCCCACAAGGCTTGAAGGTGACCACTGATCTTTACCTTGACATTTTGAGAGAAGTAGTTGTACTGTGGATGAAGCAAGTTGCAAAGGGACGTCATTTTCTCTTCTAACAGATGGTGCATCAGCACATAATACCAGAAAAGTGCAAGAATTTCTCAGTGTCAGTGTTCCTGAATTCTGGTCAAAGGAAATCTGGCTGCTTAGTTCACCGATGCAAATCCTTTAGACTATTATGTATGCAGTGTTTGAGAGAGAGAGGTTAATAAACAACCTCATTCCAATAAAGAGGCTGTTAAAGCTAAGATTGAAAACACTATAATATCCATGGATAAAGAAAAGTTCATTAAAGCATGTTCAAGATTC
This sequence comes from Noctilio leporinus, assembly GCA_004026585.1. Taxonomy (NCBI): domain Eukaryota; kingdom Metazoa; phylum Chordata; class Mammalia; order Chiroptera; family Noctilionidae; genus Noctilio; species Noctilio leporinus. The sequence goes on along the minus strand of PVIW01013133.1, from coordinate 11,599 downwards.
CAAAGTCAAATCAAGTCTATAATTGCAGCAAGTGGAGACTTTTTGTAACAATTGAAAAAAACAATGACTATGTCTATATATTTACATATAAGAATACATTTATTTCAAAATATAACACTTTTGTGGTAGGTTGTTTATTTTACTAAAATTTTGCCACTTTATCACATGAACCCTGTATATTTGGTTTACAACTTGGAACAGTAGAAGGAACACTGGCTTTGCAGTCATGTCAGACATGTGTCTATAGCTTATTGGCTTGTATGATTTGGGCTCTTTCAGTCTCACAGGGCAACAAAATCTTGTATGTCCTAGGAAGTATCTGATGATGAACAGAGAAAATCTTTGATCTTTAATTACAAGTCTGGCCATGTTGGTTTTGAGAGTTTGTCTGATCAGTTTGTCAACAGGTCCACTCAGCAAGGCTTCTGTTTTAATATTCTCTGTGTTGAGGAGGCTGAAATTGAAAAAAGAATCAATGCTTATTGATGTATTATTTAATATATTTTTGAAGACCATGAATCCTCACATATTTATCCACATGTTAGACTTAAAGCTCAGACACATGAACTCCAAGAAAGAACTGTTTGATTGAAACCAACCATTGTGAACACAGAGGGATTTGGTGACCAAATAAACAAAGAGGAGAGCTACCAAAGATGCTCAGTTTGAGGCCAGTTCCAAAAACTGAAGACTAAGTGTTCTCTCTTTAACTACCACAATTCTCACATTCAAATGTGCCTCTCCTTCATCTGTGAAGGCACTTGATGTTTTAACCATAAACAGCTGAGACAGCAAGGTAACCATTATACCAGTGATTGCCAAAGCAGATGTAGTTTCTAAAACTAAACTACAGAAGTTTAAGATCAAGCTCATGAGTGAACTGGTCAGATGTACCCAAATATACCAATTCTTTATAGATTTTGAAACTTTTGCTAAAATCAGTGCCTCAATGAATGGACACATGCCATTTGCTGTTGTAGGAAGTATAGGGTATTGCACAAATAGACAATGAAAACTACTGCGACTTTGTTAAACTCTGGGAATACTCATTTGTACAAACACAGAGAATCTGCGAGAAGAGATCGACACTAGACACTGTGAACCACAAAAGCACTGCAAACTAAAGATGGGCTTTACTGATGTAGGTGGGCCCAGAGAGTAAGCTGCTCAGTGTTTGAGGGACCTATGAAGCCAAAGACAAGAACTTTATGGAGAATGCTGTTCCAGGGAAGGAAGAAGAAATGAACTAGATGTTTGTACAGTGAGTAAGGGAGAAAGAAGCCATACTGAAAGAAGCTAAAAGAGAGCTACATGCTGAACTTGAACACCTTAAAAGAGTTACCAAGAACAGAGAATGAAACTTGTAGAGAAGACTTTTGGAAGAAGAAATAATCTTTCTCTGAAAAGAAAGCTACTTCAGAGGTATACCAAAACCAGACCTTTATGACAATCTGTGGGAACCTGAATGACAAGGACCATAAGAACTCCAATTTTATGTAAAACAGTTTCCAGATAAGAGAAGGTCATCTCAAGCATCTTGCTGTTTTTATTTGCCGTATCCCTTATTCTGAATCTGGCAAATGATCACAGTTACTGCTATTTATAGAAAAATACTTTTAAGGAAAATACATAAGCCAGAGTGGGTGATACAACATATCCACTGCTCTTAAAAGTTTTGTTGTTGTTGTTCTTATTAATTTTCTTTTAGATTGTATTTATTTTTTAGAGAGGAGGGAAGGGAAAGAGAAAGAGAGGGAGAGAAATATCATTGTGTGAGAGAAGGTTGCCTCTTGCACGTCTCCCAACAGGAGGCCTGGCCTGCAACCCAGGCATGTGCCCTGACCAGGAATTGAAACAGTGACCTTTCAGTTCACAGGCCAGTGCTCAGTCCCCTGAGCCATATGAGCCAGGGCTAGAAGTTTTTAAGGTGCTGGTTTGTCATGAACTTAGATTGTTTCTCCTGCCACCCACTTACTGTCATTTTGCAGTGTTATACCACAGGGCAGTGTGAGTGCCATTGCAAATACCAAATTCATCTATGTATGGCTGTCTGATAGCATTTATATTCCAAGATGAACTTTATTTTTGTACATACTAAAGATAAAATTTTGGGAATATGCTTTAAAATGTATTATGTATCTGAAACTCTAACCTCTCAATACTGTTTATGAAACATTTTTATTCTTGATATAATTTTCCAGTTGGTAACATGATCCTAAGCTTTTGTATCAAATTTTATATAACATGATTGCTTTTTATGCTTCAGTATGCCTTATTGTGGTTGAGGAAACAAAATATATTTAAAAGTAAAAACATCCAAGTATATAAACCATTTTTCTAGTGATAAGTACTTTTGAATCTGGGTTTTATCAATATTTTAATTATGATGTATTATGTACTTGATGCTGAAAGCTGTGTCTTCCAGGAAAAAAATAATAAGATTTAACCATATTATTAATAATATTTCCTAATAAAATAGCTATAAACATCTGAATATTAAAGATATAAAGATGTAGGTAATTTATATCTTAAGGGATAATAAATACAGTGCCTTAGTGGTCTCAGAACAAATAACATTTTCTTAACAGTCACAGGTATTGTAATTTTTCATTTTTTTACACCTGAACATTCTAAATAAAGCTGTCATTTATTCTTGATAAATAAACTGGATCTACATATTAACTTAAAAAAAGAAAAACAAAAAATTGGTATGAATTTACTTCAGCTACCAGTCAGAATCTCTTGATTTAATCAACTTTCTACTAGAAGTTAGAGCTTGTTATCTGATCTATGTTTGAGAGCTTGTTTGGAGATTCTAGCAGGGGAGTGCAGCTACTTGTATACCCTCTCTTTTCTTTTCTTTTCTTTTATTGTTGTTGTATTACATTTATCCCATCCCCCACCCCACCCCTGGCCAAAGTCAATCCCACTTGTTGTTCATGCCCATGAGTCACCCATGCTAGTTCCTTGACTATACTGCTCCCCTTCTTTGCCTCCTTCTCTCCCTCCCCTCTGCACACTGAAGGTCTTTTCCTTGTATTCATGTCTTTGGTTCTGTTTTGCTTATTTGTTTGTTTTGCTAATTTATGTCCTATAATGGGTGAGATCATAAGGTATCTGTCTTTCACTGACTGGCTCATTTCACTAAGCATAATACTCTCCAGTTCCATCCATGTTGTCCCAAAAGGTAGGAGCTTCTTCTTTCTTTCTGCTGTGTAGTACTCCATTGTGTAAATGTACCAGGGTTTTTTGATCCAATCATCCACTGATGAGCACTTAGGCTGTTTCCAGCACTTGGCTATTGTAAATAGTGCTGCTATGAACATAGGGGTACATAGATTCTTCTGAACTGGTATTTCAGGGTTCTTCAGGTAGAATCCCATTAGTGGAATCACTGGATCAAAAAGCAGTTCTGTTTTTAGTTTTTTAAGTACTTGTATAGTACTCTTAATTGGAGACCAGTCCTCTCCCCTAGTTAGGACCTAGTCCTCTTCCACGGAGCATGCAGCTTTATGAGGGATCCACATGGATTGCTGAGGGAGGAAGGGAACACCTGCCTAACCAGACAGGTCAGTTGAATTAACCCTGGTGGCCAATGGGGTAACAGATGTCATAGCCAGGTTGTCCTCACATCTTGATATATATATTTGATATGTGCTCTTCATATCTCAGATTTAGCTCTAGATTTATATTTTATTATATGGACTTAAATTTTTAATAGCATTGAATAATTAACTAAATAATTAAATTTAATCATTAACCAAAAATATGAAAAGATTATTTTATTCATATATTTAACAAAAATAGATTATACAAATAATTGGAGTCAGTGGGAGATTAACTTTCTCCAACTAATTGGTCAGTTTTGCATTTTGGCCATGAGTTTATTTTTGTCAGATTCTGAGGAGACCAACCACAATTACAAAAAAAGGTACTGACATTATAAAAATGTTTTATTTTTCTAAAACAGCCATATCATATCATCTGGATTATGTATTCTATAACAAATATAATCATGATCTGTAACAAGTATAATCACATTAACAAAACTAAATAAGTAAGTTTAATACTATGACAGCAGTACAAGTAAAATATTGTTAAAATTAAATTTTGTAATCATCTCAACATGTAATCATCTCCTTGGATTCCTGTTTAGTTAAAGCCCCTTAAGGAGAACCTTCCAGTCAAGATGGTGGCATAGGTAAATTCAGTTTGCCTTCTCACGCAACTGAACTACAGAAAAACCATTCAGAACCACCAGAAATACAGCTGAATAGAAGTCCTACAACTATGGAATTAATGAAGAAACCACATCAAGACTGGTAGGAGGGGAAGACACACAAAATAGTCTAGTCCCACATCCACATGTGGCAGATCAAATCGGGAGGGATATCTCAGAAGCAAAGAATCCCAGCCTCACGTCAGATCCCCAGCCCAGGGTTCTAGTGCCAGGAAGATAAGTCACCATAACTTTTGTTTGTAGAAACTAGCTGGGGCCCTGGTTGGTAGCACAGTGGATAAGGTGCCGGCCTGCGAACCCAAAGGTCGCAGGTTCAATTCCCTAGCCAGGGCACATAACCAGGTTGCAAACCAGGTCTCCAGTCAGATCTGTGGCTGGAGGCAGGTGAAACGCAACCATACATTGGTGTCTCTCTCCTTCTCTGCCTCTCTCCCTTCCCCTCTTTCTAAAAATAATGAAATAAAATCTTTTAAGAAAAGAAAAGAAAAGAAAGAAACTAGCTGGGATTAAGGCTGTGGAAGACAGAAACTTCTAGAGTCCCAGGCAGTCCCTCTTTAAAGGGCCTACACATGGACTTCCTTGAACTCACACATCTGAACTCCAGAATAGGGACAGCAGATAGAAAGGCACCAGAGACGTTTGGGGAAGAACTAAATTGTCCAGCAGCAGGGCAAGAGCTGGGGCAGCTTTCTCTCAGACAACTGCTGGTAGAGGCCACTGTTTCTTTTCTGAGCCTGCTCCCACCCCAAAACCACGGAGCGTGCAGGCAGGAGTCATATTCTGAGACTCCATCAGCCTTGCTCACACTGTTTGCCCACCCTGGTGATTATCTGAGGCCCTACCCTACCCATCTTTCAGGCCCACCCAAACTGTTTCCAGTGGCTTTTCTATATGAGTGGCTAATTTTGACTGATGCCTCAGATTTTCCTAAATTCTCTCAAACAAGCAGCATCTAGCCTCAGCAAACCCCGTACCTCTTGCTAAGTGGCCCCAGGCCCAGTATTAGGAGTAGCCAGTCTTGGTTCACAGCTTGGCCTCCCTGGGGCATCTCCAAGCCCAGTACAAGTAGCAGCCATCTGCAGATCACTTTGTAGCTCATGCCAGGTGGCCCTGGGAGAACACAAGTGGTGGCTGACCTTGAATGTGCCAACAACAACCAAGGCTCAACTATAAGAGAAGGGTGTACACAGCCCACATGGTGGGTGAACCTTGGGTACCCAGCTTGGGTGATAGGGGAGGCTGTGCCACTGGACCCCACAGAATACCTACTATACTAGAATTGAAGAACAGATAGAGTTTCTCAGATAAGAAAAAGCTAAAGAAGTTCATCACTACCAAACCAGTATTATAGGGAATGTCAAACAGTCTTTTTTAAGAAGATAAAGAATATGAATAATAAAATAGTAATAAATACAGATCTATCAAAAATTGAATCTACAAAACAAAACAAGCAGAACAGAAACAAAATCATAGCTATAAAGAATGTTTTGATGGTTGCCAGATGGAAGGGAGGTTAGGAAGATGGGTGAAAAAGTGAAGGGATTAAGAAGTACAAATTGGCCCTGGCTGGTAGCACAGTGGATAAGGCGCCAGCCTGTGAACCCAAAGGTCACAGGTTTGATTCCCAGCCAGGGCAACATAACTAGGTTGCAAGCCAGGTCTTCAGTCAGGTCTGTGGCTGGAGGCAGGTGAAAAGCAACCATACATTGATGTCTCTCTCCCTCTCTGCCTCTCTCTCTTCCCCTCTTTCTAAAAATAATAAAATAAAATCTTAAAAAAAAAAAAAAAAAGAAGAAGTACAAATTGGTAGTTATAGAATAGTCATGAGGATGTCAAGTACAGAATAGGGAATATTGGTTTGGGTTGGCTAAAAAGTCCTTTTAGTTTTTTTCCATAAAATAAAAGACACATTTTCATTTCCACCAATAACTTTATTGATTTGGGTATTTTGAGTATGTCATCTCTCACTATTGGCTTCTAGTGGGTAGAGGCCAGGGGTGCTGCTAAACATCTTCCAATGCATAAGAGCCCCACAGCAAAGAATTATTTGGCCAAAATGTCAATAGCGCCAAGAAACTTCACAAACCACTTTTTGACATGTTTTATCAGTCACAGCACCTTCCCCATACACTATACAAATCTATTTTTGCATTTTCACCTTTTTTGAAATATTAAGGCATAAAATGCCAATAACAATGCATATTTTCTCCCATCTTAAATATTAAAATGAAATGGCTGCACAAAAATTCACCAATTTTGATATTTTTAATGCATGCAAGTATGAAAGCTGTTACAATACAACCTAACAAAATTTTCTAATGAAGTTAAAGACAACTAAGCACTACTGGAACCATTGTATGGAATAAAATAAATAAACCTTTTGGCCAACCCAGGAGTATCCAAGAACATATATGCATGACCCATGGACATGAATAATGGTGTGGGGACTGCCTGAGGGAGTCGGAGGCTGGATGGAGGGGAGCAAAAGGGGAAAACATAGGGACAGCTGTAATAGCATAAACTGTAAAATATAATTTAAAAACAAGAGAGAGAAGCATTTTTCCTTTTTCAGTTTCCACAAGCTACAGAGTGAATTACTCCAAATGAAAACATTCCTTCCATAGGTGTCTTTATAAAGCCACTGCAAGCTACACCAGGGCATTTATCGTGTACAGGCCAGGATGAAGGTTCTCATGCTACTCTTTGCCCGGGCTTGTGCACCTATCAGGACCTAGGGTCCAGACTGCCAGGTGACAATGGGCACATGTGCTGATACACAAAGTGCTACAGGTGACTCTCCAGCTCCCCAAATCCCGGCCATTGTTGAATATTTCCCACCTTTTGTCTCTCTAATTGATAGAAAGTAGTTATTCACTGACATGAGTTTTCATTTCATTCATCGTATTTAGCATTTCTTGAAGTTCAATTTGGTTCCTTAAAAATCTGTGCTACTTTTTCTACTTTCCTATTTCCTGCAGATATAGTCAACCTTTGAAACAATACACTTATTTATTTTATAATCCATATCAGCTCCATATCTAAAGTTTTTGGATTGGGTTGCCCATAGGCCATAGGGCACCCTTATATAATAGAAAAAGTGACCCTTCTTCAAGCACATTCAAAAAGTATATATTTTAAAGATATTTTACTTATTATTTCCAGAGAGAGGGGAAGGAAAAGAGGCAGAGAGGGTGAGAGACATCAACGTATGGTTGCCTTTCACTTGCCTCCAGCTATGGACCTGGCTAGAGACCTGGCTTGAAATCTGGTTATGTTCTTGGGCTGGGAATCGAACCAGCGACCTTTGGGTTCACAGGCTGATGCCTTATCCACTGGGCCACCAGCTAGGGTCTCAAGCACATTTTTTAAAAAGTTAGAATATTATCCCCAAACCTGACTGGCTCTGCCAGGGAGAACTTTCCAGCACTCTGGTGGCACCCACATGTACCCATGCTGTCCCTTATTTACATAATCCCTGGGTGCTGGGACACACAGCTGCTCATGGCCACACTCTGTGCTACCCCTCCTCCTGGTGTCAGATGTAGAGTCTGGAAGCTCCTGAAATCAGGCTTTTGAGGCAGTGGGCTGAAGCCTAATTTCCTTGTTTCCCAAGCTATCTTTGACTACATGCTGGTCATTCTATTTGAAAAATTATTTAAAGGAATAATTTGAGGACCAGGGTGAAGGTAATTTCCTCTACAGAGAATTTGTGTTTGCTTCTCCCAGGAGACTGGGAGCATTGTCGGTGCTGAGCTACCCAAAGTCAAGGCTTGGAAATCCCTGGGTCACCTAGACAAACAGAGGGAGTCTATAATGCTGGCAGGTTGATCCCCTTCTAGTTTACCCTCATCCTGGTTTATTAGGGAGAAGGGGTCATCCCCTCTCCCTTTGGGCAAGTCCTGGGCTGTAATGGAGAACTAGTCATCTGAATAGACCGTGCAAAGGGGAGTTCACCTTCCCCTGGTGGCCAGAGGTCCTGTGGGAGAGGCCCTTTCTCCCAGTCCTTGGTTGCTGTGTCCACAGAGTGACGTTGGCCCATCCTGTCAGTTCTTTACAGAGGGTGTTGTCAACACTTTGCCCAGCTTATTTCTTGTTTTCAGCAGGAGGGTTGCTGGAGAGAATGTTCTTGCTATTACTAGGAAGAGAAGTCCTGTTGTTTTAATTTGCATTTCTTTGATTAGTGGTGAATCCCAGTATCTCTTCTTACAGCAGTAGTAGCTTGAATTTCCTCTTCTGTGAAATGCCTACATGTCCCCTGTGCACCCTGTCCCCAGTTCCCTAGTTTGCTCTCATTGATTTGCAGGTGTTCCTTAAGTACTCTAGCTACTAATTCTATGTTAATTTTATATATCTTTTCCTAATCTGTTATCCCTTCAGTACCTTTATGGTGCTCTTTACTGGACATAAATCCTTGATTTTGATGCAAGCAAATTCAACACATTGTTCCCTGGAAAGTTTGAAATGTGTCAATATCGTCCTTAATAAGAATTTAGACAAAGCCAGTTCTTCCAGTGCCATTTGAGCTGCACAGAGCAGAGGGGTTTTGACCCACGCCACCCCCCGCCCCCCCAGTTGTTTTACCAGGTCATGTTTTTATAGGCTGCTTCATTTATAGGCTCCCAATAAAGTCTACAAATCCCTCAAATGTGTTGCTGTTACATATATACCTGCTCCTCCTGTGCTTATGAAGTTGTTTTAGACCTTCAGGCTGAGTACAGATCTATTATTCTTCATCTTGCCCCAGCCCACCATGCCAGGCTGCTAAGTTATTTTTGGACACTGATTCTGTCATCCAGCACTTTGCTGTCCCAGTTTTTGCCACCTGGAACTTTGATGAATAGTATGTCATCTCTCCATTTCCCTGTTCTAGTAACTGGTAAAATGTGGGACATGAGAGGACTAAGACCAGAGCCCTGGTCAGTGTCCTGAGCTGGAGCCCTCTTTCAGGTGGACGCTGATGAATTAGTGATAACTCTCCACCCAATGTTCTGGAGGAGCATGCAATGCCTGAGCCTGGGCTCAGTGCTGGGCAGGCAAAGGTGGCAAATGAGATGACATCTTAACCCTCAGAGGGTTCACTGTTGAAATAGAGGAGACAGATGCAATTACATGTTAGAACCCCTGGCTGGTGGCACAGTGGATAAGGTGCCGGCCTGCGAACCCAAAGGTCGCTGGTTCGATTCCCAGCCAGGACACATAACCAGGTGGCAAGCCAGGTCTCCAGCCAGGTCCGTAGCTGGAGACAGGTTAAAGGCAACCATATATTGATGTCTCTCTCCCTCTCTGCCTCTCTCCCTTCCCCTCTCTCTAAAAATAATTTTTTAAATCTTTAAAAATAAATACATACATACATACATGTTAGGAATTATAACTTACACTTGTTCAGGGCTTTAGGTTTTACAAAGAACTCCCAGTTGTCTCTGGAGCCCTGTGTGGGATGTGTGCCAAACAGGAATAAATTTACTTAACCACAAACTATTCCTCGTTTTCTAACTTATCCTTGGGGTTATTAGGAAATTAGTCAAGTGCTTTGCTGAAATTCAGGTGCACCATGTCTACAGTGCTCATGGAAGAATTTCACACAGGACAGCGATCAGTTTAGTGTGAACTATTCCTTGGGAATGCAGGCAGCTCCCCTTTATAACTGATTTTTAATTATTTGTTCACAATTCCCTAACCGCATCAAGGTAGCACTCTTCCTCCACAGTCTCAGAGGCCAATTCTCTCTGCTGTGATGGAATTTATCAGGACAAGAAGTTTCAAGAACATGAGATGACAGAACTCATTGTTTATCCAAAGAGGGTATTCTCCCTTCACCCAGCAATTCAGGAGAGCCTGGAAAGCCCTCTTTTTGGGTCCACTGCCAGAGTAATGCATTGTTTCTCCATCTGGGGAGTTTTGTGCCATTAATTATGAAATGCATTTAGCAGGGTGTGACCAGCACTTCCTTTTAAATGAAATGGAATGAGCAGAATACAAAGTATTAGAGAGTATACAACAGGTAGTCAGGGTACATACAAATATTTATGCTGGATTTAGATCTAAAATACATCTCTTATTGCAGGTCAAATATAAGTTTGAAAGTTGCTGGTGTAGTGATTACATTCATGCTCCTCCGTTAGCTACAGCCCAGGTCAGCTGTGTGGCTTGGGGCATGTGCTTAACCTCTGAGAATTTCCTCCACAAAACAAGATGGTAATACCTACCTCGTTATAAGGATTAAATAAAGTAATAAGTGCAAATTGCCAAGTTCAGCACCGCACGTGGCCTATTCCATTGTCATTCCCAGCACTATGAATCACGCTTTCGAGTCCCTATTCTCCATTCTCTCTATTCAGCAGTTTGGAGAGGCAAGTCTGTGGCTTTCTAGCAATCCTGGATTTTATGGATATTCTTTCACATCTCAGAGGGTTTCAAGGCTCATAAACCTGCATCTCCCACTGCTGGATGCCAGTGTCATGAGCAGCGTGGGGGCAGGTCTGTGTGAGCAACTCCCACTCCCACCCCCACCCCACATTGGGATATTGGTCTCCCTGGTGCCTCTGGTATTGAAGTGGGGGTGCGGGAAGGTTTTGTTTTTTAAAGTAGGCTCTGACAGGGTATAGACCCAAATCACCATATTTGTTAACATTTGTCCATTTCTAAACCATCCTTAAAGAGGTTTACATGGGGTCCCACTGTCCTCAACTGTAGCCCCATTGAGCAACCATGCAGTCTGGATTCATGTTTTCACCAATAAAGAGCTAGTAGAGTTTGAAATTAGCAAGGACATACTTGATTTGTTCTGTAGCCCTGTCATAAAAGGTTTCACTCTTTCTGGTCTTGGCTCTTCCTGATTTCCTTTGATTGACTTCATGTAATTTTTTGAAGAGTATATTTTATTGATTATGCTGTTAAAGTTGTCTCAATATCTTTTTTCTTTACTCCCCTCCACCCAGGACTCCTCTTCCCTCCAGCAACCCCCCTCTCCCCAACCTTAGTTCATGTCCCTGGATCATGCATTTAAATTCCCTGGCTTCACTCTTTCCTATATTATTCTTAAGATCCCCCTGTCTGTCTATCTTGCACCCACCAATTATGTTTCCTAATCCCAGCTCCATTTTCCTATTTCTCCCCCTTCCCCCTCCCAGATGATGTAATCTTTGAGGTACTTCTATTTCTTTTTAACTTTTAAAAATGTTGATTGATTTGAGAGAGAAAAAGAGAGAGAACATTAATGTGAGAAAGAAACCTCAATCAGCTTCTTTGCAGGGACCAAACCTGCAAACTTTTGGGGTACAGGACAACACTCCAACCAACTGACCCACCCTGCCAGGACTTTGATGTACTTCCTATAAACTTCTTTTTTTTTTTTTTTTT
>PVIW01013132.1:16635-28835 GCA_004026585.1 Noctilio leporinus | reverse complement strand
AAATATCAGCAAAATTCAAAGGGAACCAACTGTATGGGAAAACATAATTGCCAATGATACCTCAGACAAGGGTCTGATCTCCAAAATATACAAAGAACTAATGCGACTCAACACCAGGGAGACAGACAGCCCAATTAAAAAATGGGCAAAGGATCTGAACAGACAACTCACTGAGGAAGATATACAAAGGGCCCAGAGGTATATTAAAGAATGCTCAACATCACTAGTCATCAGAGAGATGCAAATTAAAACCACAATAAGATACCACCTCACACCTGTCAGAATGGCAATCATTAACAAATCAACAGACAACAAGTGTTGGCAAGGATGCGGGGCAAAGGGAACCCTCATACACTGTTGGTGGGAATGTAGGCTGGTGCAGCCACTGTGGAAAACAGTATGGGGTTTCCTTAAAAAACTGAAAATGGAACTGCCTTTTGATCCAGCAATTCCACTACTTGGACTATACCCAAGGAATCCTGAAACACCAATTCATAAGAAACTATGTACACCTATGTTCATAGAGGCACTATTTACAATGGCCAAGTGCTGGAAACAGCCTAAGTGCCCATCAGTGGATGATTGGATCAGAAAACTTTGATACATTTACACAATGGAATTCTATATAGCAGAAAGAAAGAAGGAACTTGTACCCTTTGCAACAACATGGATGGAACTGGAGAGTATTATGCTTAGTGAAATAAGCCAGTCAGTGAAGGACAAATATCATATGATCTCACCCATTACAGGACAATAATCAACAAAACAAACAACAAACAAAACAGAACCAAAATACATGAATACAGTGAACAAACCATCAGTGGGCAGGGTGGAGAGTGGAGGTGGGAGGAAGAGGCAAAGAAGGGGAGCAGTTTAGTCAAGGAACTAGTATGGAAGAACCATGGACATGGACAACAGGTGGGATTGACTTTGGGGGGAATGGGTGGGTGGGGAGGGGGACAGAGGGGAGCAAAAAGGGGATGGATATAATACAACAATAAAATTAAATTAAAAAAAGGATGAATTCTATGGATATGCTTTTATATTCACTTGTAGCAAAGCTATACACTTTTTTTGAGACGTGAAAATAATGACCTGGGTAATTAATCACACTATTTTCCTATATAACTTCTCTACTTACTCTCACTTTTTAGGCATCACTGAGTCTTCCTGGATTCACCTGCAGTTAGAGAACTTTGGAGTACCTTCATGTTCTCAATCCTGCCTCAACACTAAGATCATCTGGAGAGCTTTAGAAACAGCATTTTTCTCTGATGTGCAACTAAGGATGGCAATCCTCGAACTGCATTGAAGGCCTTTCTACCTCTGAATTCCTGGGATAAAATGACAATTGTCCAAGCTTGCAATACATAGAACTTGAGATCTTATAAAACTTGGTTAACTTAAGAGATAGTTTGCTTTTCCAGAATTTTCATGTTTATAATCTTTAGTGTTGTGAACTATTTTCTCTTGAGATTTCCTAAGCTTTCCATTGCTTGATGTAGAGAAGACAAGGTTTGGGCTTTGAGACTTTTTGAGGGAAATAATAAGCTGACACAATCTTCTTAAGGTCCAAAATTGTGGATGCACTTAACTGAGAAACCAGGTAGATATAACTTTCTAGTAATTTGGAGCAGATAGATCATTAGCCCAGGCTGACTGCTGGTCCTTCTGTCAGCCTTCTCATCCATCGATTCAGCTAAACCATATATGGTTCTAGATCTTATTCTAGATCTCCAAGGACCTCAAAGGGGGATAAACTCACTCAAATGATTGGTTTGGAGTAATCCTTCAGTCTCATGGTTCCTTTTGTATTGAAATTCTGTAATGCCCTTCCTTTAGGAGACACTTAACACAATGAACATCTATTTAATGGTAGGAATCCAGCTGACTGCTCCACATCATTATTGTTCATTTTCCACAATGTTAGGTACCTTAGCTGTATAGTTGTGCTTCTTGCAGTATTAGGCATGCCAGAAACCTTTAGTTATATTAAAACCCTTGGCCATATACAGTTGTATACTGTCATAGTACAGTTATAAAGCATCATTTTAAAATTACAAGCAAAACTGTAGGCATAGTGAAAATATATAGGCAGACAGAGGATGGTGGGATGGTTGGATGGATGAATGGATGGATGCTTTAAATGCCTCTTGTGCACCACATTAGTGAGAAAGAAATTTCCACCACAAAGTTATGGGAATGGCCAAACACATGCCATCTGACACTGAATAGATGCAATTAACATCAGTTTATTAATCACATATATTACAACCTTGAGAAGCAAGATATCACACTGAATGAAGGACCACACAAGTGCTTGGGAAACAGAGTGAACAAGTGGTGGCCATGAGAAGTAGCCTCTGTAGTATCGAAAGGGCAGAGAGTTCTTTGCTTCTCATGAAAGAATGTGATTGGCTTATTTGAATAGTTCTATGGGTTTACAAGGAAATGAAACCTGCTTCTAATGGATAATGGTAAGATCTACCTGGTCCTTTGGCAAGGGGGATTGCTTAGCCAGAAGACCGTGTACTCAGGGAAAGAGTAAGGAGGAGAACTTGTGGTTAGGTCACTTGAGATCCTCCCAATTTTACCAGATGTCAAAGCAACACACAATATTGGACTTTCATTTAAGGCCTTGTACCACAATGCCTAAATAGAAGCAAGTAAAAAAAAGAAAGGAGGAAATAATGAAAAGATGGATTTGTGTATGGATGGAAGGAAGGAAGAATATGGAGATGGAAGGGTGAGATAAAGGATGGGTAGTTGGATGAAAAGGGCTTGTATTTAGCTCCTAACTTCTAAAAGCTTTGTTATTTTACCATTCACATTTCAGTCTATGGTTTATCTGATACCTATCACTGAGCATGGTGTAAAGTAGGGATCAAGGGTCATTTGTTTCTTCCACATGTAGAGCCAGTCAACCCAAAACTTAACTGAAAAAAATCTATCTCTATAGCCTTTTGGTGGTCCCTTTGTTATAACTCAGATGGGTCTCATTCTGGGTTCTCATTGCTTTTCTTGTCTGTTTGTCACCTCTACACAGTTTTAAAAATACACATCAGGAATATACAAATAACTATTATGGAAAAAGACAGAAAGCCCAATCAAAATGCAGAAATGAATTGAATAGGCATTCAAGTCTATTCTAATTCTTTGCTTGTAATCATTTATTTAATATTCACTTATTGAATGCCTACGATGAACCATTCTGAGACAACAAAATATTGCACTTATTTATGTACAGTATGTATGTATTTATTTACTACTTATTGGTCTTTACCTATGTTCACCCATGAGTTTTTACTTTCCTTGTCAATAGTATGTGACCACTCAAACAAGCAAATGTCCAAGAAATTTTAAAGTCCAGAAGAAGCTGAATAATTACAGAAATGGACATAAAAGTTGTGGTGAAGACAATGGTACTAAGTATGGCCTAGAAAAGGAAGGATGTATGGATGTGTTGGTGCTGCCCCTAATAATAGGCCTTATTTCTGTTATAAGTTGGGAAAAGGTCCACTGTACACTGATTTTTATATACAGGAAGCAAATATTCAAAGCAAAGACATTGTAGATCTTCTAGAAAGAATAGGAGACAACAAACCAAAGAAAAGTGAGTGAAAATGGGCAAATGAGTGAAAGTCAAGGGAGCAAATAGCTAACAAATGACTCCCAAACTTAATAAAATTTTAGGAACTATGATGCAAGTGCAACATTCACTGTAAACATCTTGAAAGGGCAAGAAAAGTTATATTTCCAATTTTAGTACTGTCACAGTAACCATTTACTAAAGATACTTGTAATATCATGGATATCAAGTAATTGCACTTAAACTTAAAATAGCAATAGTTTGGTTACATGTGGAGGATGCAATAATCATAAAATGAAATTCATCAATATGGAGTAAGCAGAGAGGGAAAAAAGTGGGAGTTGTTGGATTTATGGTTCAGTGGGGAAATTTGGGAATTTAAACTTTAAATAGAGCTATTGAAATTATTTCTTAAAGCATCCCAGTTTAGAGTTAAAATGTACCAATTATCGTGATGTAACATACTTAGTAACTTTAACAGGAAAACTTGACTTGGATGATAAGACTCTTGCTTTATATAAATCAAATTTCTGTCAGGATCTTGAAACATAATATTATGCCCCTGAGAAATGGACTGTCTCTCATTACAAGTGGAAAGAGGCTTCCCTCTTTCTTTTCAGTTTCTTTTAATATAGCTTCTTTTTTAAATTTAATTTTATTGTTGTTGTATTATATCCATCCCCTTTTTACTCTTCTCTGACCCCTTCCCCACCCCGCCACTCCCCCCCAACCCAAGTCAATCCCACTTGTTGTCCATGTCCATGGTTCTTCCATATTAGTTTCTTGACTAAACTGCTCCCCTTCTTTGCCTCTTCCTCCCCTCCCCTCGCCCCCTCCCCACTCCTCACTGCCCACTGAAGGTCTATGCACTGTATTCATATATCTGGTTATGTTTTGCCTGTTGTTTGTTTTGTTCATTATTGTCTTTTTAGTTTTGAATAAGAGTCCCCAAAGATTTGGGCAACAGTAAGCTTTCTTGGAGTTGACAAACTGAGCCAACTTCAACACTCCAATATCTCTCAAGTTAGAATGGAAATAGTGAGCATGGCTGATGGGAATGTTGATTCTATTTATCTTCTTGATGTGCTGAACCAAAATAGGGTTGAATTGCACCATAGCACTGAATAGTCTTTATTTCTTCTTTGAACAAAGGAGTATATCAATATAGATTCCATGTGGTTGGGCTCAAGTCCTGAATCTGTCTCTACTTTGTGTTGGGAAGAATCCCCTCCTTCCTCAGAGCTGGTTCCTACCAAACAGGTGAGCAAAGGATGTAAAACTGCCTTATAAAATTTAAAGCATAATAACTCAAGAAATTTCCATGTTGTGGTAGAAAATTATTAAATATTAGGTGGTCTTATTACTAAGTTCATACTATTATATTATAACAAAATTAGTAGCATTTCTTTTCTTTTTTAAATTAAATTTTATTGTTGTTTTATTACATCAATCCTCTTTTTTCTTCCCTCTGTCCCCTTCACCACCCACCCACTTCCCCCAAAGTCAATCCAACCTGTTGTCCATGTCCATGGTTCTCCCATACAAGTTCTTTGACTAAACTGGTCCCCTTCTTTGACTCTTACTCTCCCTTCCCACGTCCCCCTTCCCATCTGCCCACTGGAGATCTATTCATTTTATTCATGTATCTGGATCTGTTTTGCTTATTTGTTTATTTTGTTCATTATTGTCCTGAAATGGGTGAGATTATATGGTATATGTCATTCACTGACTGGCTTATTTCACTAATCATAATACTTTCTAGCTGAATCCATGCTGTCTCAAAGGTTAGGAGTTCCTTCTTTCTTTCTGCTGTGTAGTATTCCATTGGGCAAATGTACCAAAGTTTTTTGATCTAATCATCCACTGATAGGCACTTAGACTGTTTCCAGCACTTGGCTATTGTAAATTATACTGTTATGATTATAGGGGTACCTGGGTTCCTGTGAATTGATGTTTCATGGTTCTTCAGATAAAATCCTAGTAGTGGAATTACTGGATCAAAAGCCAATTCCATTTTTAGTTTTCTAAGGAAACTCCATACTGTTTTCCAAAGTGACTGCACCAGTCTACATTCCCACCAAGAGTGCACCAGGGTTCCCTTTTCCTCACATCCTCGTAAACACTTATTGTTTGTTGATTTGTTGATGATTGCCATTCTGACAGGTGTGAGGTGGTATCTTATTGTGGTTTTAATTTGCATCTCTCTGATGGCTAGTGATGTTGAGCATTCTTTCATATGCCTTTGGGCTCTTTGTATGTCTCCTTCAGTGAGTTGTCTGTTCAGGTCCTTTGCCTATTTTTTAATTGGACTGTCTGTCTCCCTGGTGTTGAGTTACATAAGTTCTTTATATATATTTTGAGATCGAACCCTTGTCTGAAGTATCATTGACTAATGTGTTTTCCCATACAGTTAGTTCCCTTTTAATTTTGCTGGTGTTTTCTTTAGCTGAACAGAAACTTTTCAGTTTGACATGGTCCCGTTTGTTTGTTTGTTCTTTTATTTTCTTTGCCCTTGGAGAAGTTTCAGTAACATATTTCTGCATAGGATATCAAAAATTTGACTGCCTATATTTTTCTCCAGGACCTTTATGGTGGCCCTGCTTATGTTTAAATCCTTTATCCATCTTGAGTTGATTCTGGTGTATGGTGTAAGTTGGTGGTCTAGTTTGATCTTCTTGCATGTGTCTGTCCAGTTCTCCCAACATCACTTGTTAAAGAGACTGTTTTTACTCCATTTTATGTTCCTTCCCCTTTTGCTGAATATTAATTGACCACAGAGTCCTGAGTTTATTTCTGGGCTCTCTAGTCTGTTCCATTGATCTACATGTCTATTCTTATGCCCGTACCAGGTAGTTTTGATGACAGTAGCCTTGTAGTATTGTTTGAAGTCCGGTATTGTGATTCCTCCTACCTTGTTCTTCTTTCTCAAGATTGCTGTGGCTATTCATGGGCATTTTTGGCTCCATATAAATTTTTGAAGTATTTTTTCTATCTCTTTGAAGTATGTCATTGGTATTTTAATTGGGATTGCATTGAATCTGTAGATTGCTTTGGGTAGTATGGACATTTTAATGATGTTAATTCTTCCCATCCATGAACATGTTATATGCTTCCATTTATTTTTTTCTACCTTCATTTTTTTCTTCAATGTTCTGTAGTTTTCTGAGTACAGGTCTCTTACCTCCTTGGTTAAACTGATTCCTAAGTACTTTATTTTTCTTGTTGCTATGGTAAATGGGATTTGTTTTCTAGCTTCTATCTCTGATGTTTCATTATTGGTATACAAACATGCTTTTGATTTCTGGATATTGAATTTCTATCCAGCTCTTTTGCTAAAGTTGCTTATTAGGTCCAGTAAACTTTTGGTGAAGCCTATTGGGTTTTGTATGTCCACTATCATATCATCTGCAAATAATGTCAGTTTGACTTCCTCCTTTCCAATTTGGATACCTTTGTTTCCCTTTTCTTCTTTGATAACTATGACTAGAACTTCCAAAATGATGTTGAACAGAAGTAGAGAAAGTGGACAACCTTGTCTTATTCCTGATCTTAGGGGGAAAGCTGTCAGTTTTTGCCTATTGAGTATGATGTTGGCTTCAGGTTTCTCATAGATGGCCTTTATGGTGTTGAGATATGCTCCCTCTACTCCCATTTTGCTGAGTGTTTTTAATCATTAATTGTTGCTATACTTTATCAAATGTTTTTTCAGCATCTATTGATATGATCATATGGTTTTTGTCTTTCATTTTGTTAATGTGGTGTATTATATTTATTGATTTATGAATGTTGTACCATCCTTGCATTGCTGGGATGAAACCCACTTGATCATGGTGTATAATCTTTCTAATGTATTCCTGGATCCAGCTGGCCAATATTTTGTTGAGAATCTTAGCATCTATGTTCATCAGAGATATTGGCCTATAGTTTTCTTTCTTAGTTGTGTCTTGACCTGGCTTTGGGATTAGAATAATATTGGCCTCATAGGAAGAGTTTGGGAATCTTCCCTCTTCTTGACTTTTTTTGAAACAGGTTGAGTAGGAGAGGAGTTAGTTCTTCTTTAAATGTGTTGTAAAATTCACCTGTGTAGCCATCTGGTCCAGGGCTCTTGTGCTTTGGGAGATTTTGGATTACTTCTTCAATTTCACTAGTTGTTATTTGCCTATTCAGGCTTTCTGCTTCTTCTGGATTCAGTTTTGGTAGATTGCACATATCAGAAATTTGTACATTTTAACCAGGTTGTCCTATTTCTTGTCATATAGTTGTTGGTAGTAATTTATTATAATCCTTTGTATTTCTGAAGTATCAGTTGTGATTTCTCTGTCATTTCTGATTCTATTTATTTGGGTCCTCTCTCCCTTTTTCTGATGAGTCTGGTTAAAGGCTTGTCAATTTTGTTTATTTTTTAAAAAAAAACAGCTCCTGGACTTGTTGATTCTTTGAATTGTAGATTTAGTCTCTAAGTTATTTAATTCTGCTCTGATCTTCATGATTTCCATCCTTCTCCTTGCTCTGGGCTTTGTTTGTTGTTGCTCCTCTAGTTCTTGCAGCTTTATGATAAGCTTCTTACCTTTTTAGGTAGACCTATATTGCTATGAATTTCCCTCTGAGGACTGCCTTCGCTGTGTCCCATAGGTTTTGGACTGTTGTGTATTCATTGTCATTTGTTTCCAGAAACTTTTTGATTTCATCTTTGATCTCATTGTTAACTCATTCATTACTTAAAAGGATGTTATTCAGTCTCCATGAGTTAGAGTGTTTTTCTTTTTTCCCTTGAGGTTTGTTTCTAGTTTCAGGCTATTGTGACCTGAGAAGATCCTTGGTATGGTTTCAATTTTCTTGTATTTGTGGAGGCTTGCCTTGTGACATACCATGTGATCTATATTAGAGAATGTTCCATGCACATTTGAAAATAATGTGTATTTTGCTTCTTTGGGGTAAAAGGCTCTGTATATATCAGTTAGGTCCATTTCCTCTAGAGTGTTGTTCAATGCCACAACATCCTTAGTGATTTTTTGTTTGGATGATCTGCCCATTGTTGATAGTGGGGTATTAAAATCCCCTATTCTTAGTGTGTTGCAGTCTATATCCTTCTTGATGTCCTCCAATATTTTCCTCATATATTTCAGAGCTCCCACGTTGGGTGCATATATGTTTACCAGAGGTTTTTCTTCTTGATGGATTGTTCCCTTATGAAAGACCTTCTTTATTTCTTTTTATGGCCTTCATTATAAAATCTATTTTGTCTGAAATAAGTATTGTCACTCCAGACTTTATTTCATGTTCATTTGCTTCATATATATATATTTTTTCCATTTCTTCACTTTCAATTTGTCTATCATTTTTTCTGAGGTGGATCTATTGAAGACAGCATATATGTGATTCATGTTTTCTTACCCATTCATCTGATTTATATCTTTGGATTGGCAAATTTAATCTGTTTACATTTAAGGTTATTGTTGATTGATATTTATCACCATTTTCCCACTTTGTACCTGTGTTCCACTCTGTCTTTCTCTGTTTCTTCATTTTTTTAAAAGCAGACCCTTTAGCATTTCTTGCAATGCTGATTTAGTAGAGATGTATTCTTTTAGTCTTCTTTTGTCTGGGAAACTCATTATTTCTCCTTCCATTTTGAATGAGAGTCTTGCTGGGTAGAGTCTTCTTGGTTGTACTCCTTTGTTTCCCATTACTTTGAACATTTTTTGCCACTTGCTTCTGGCTTGTATTGTTTCTGTTGAATAATCATTTGATAACCTTATTGGAGCACTCATATATTATTTGCTCTTTCTGCCTTGATGCTTTTAGGATTCTCTGTTTGTATTTGAAATTTTCCATTTTAATTATAATGTGTCTTGGAGTGGGTCTGTTTGGGTTCATCCTCATTGGGACTGTCTGTGCTTCCTGAACTTGAGTAACATTTTCATTCATCATGTTAGGGAAATTTTCTATCATGACTTTTTTGAACAGGTTTTCCATTCCTTGTTTCTCTTCTCCTTCTGGTATCCCTATGATATGGATATTATTGCATTTCATGTTGTCCTGCAGCTCTCTTAAAACTTCTTCATTATTTTTTTTTTTTTAAGATTTTATTTCATTATTTCTAGAAAGAGGGGAAGGGAGAAAGGCAGAGAGGGAGAGAGACATCAATGTATGGTTGCCTTTTACCTGACTCCAGCCACAGATCTGACTGGAGACGGTTTTCAACCTTGTTATGTGCCCTGGCTGGGGAATTGAACCTGCGACCTTTGGGTTCGCAGGCCAGCGCCTTACCCACTGTGCTACCAGCCAGGGCAAAACTTCTTCATTCTTATTCAGCTTTATTTCATTCTGTTGTACTGTCTTGGAACATTTTTCTAGGTTTTCCTCCAGCTCCCTGATCCAATCCTCTGCTTCCTCTAGCCTGTTGTTGATTCCTTCTATTGTATTCTTCAATTCAGAAATTTTTCATTTCCTCCTGTCTTTTACTGGTAGTTTCTAAGTACTTTTTAATGCTAGTGTAGTTCTTAGTAAGTTCCTTGTAGTTTCCCTGGAGTTCTTTGCAGTTATCCTGAAGTTGTTTATAGTTTTTTTGTTTGTTTGTTTTTGTTTTTTTTGTAGCTGAGCTTTTTGAGCTTCTCTATCATCATTATTTTCAATTTCATATATGATAGTGTGTTTGCCTCTGTTTCATTTAGTGATCTTTCTGGGAATTTGTCCTTTCCTTTTGGTGATGGACTGATTCCCCCCACCCCCGCCCCCCATTTTGGGTGTCTGTTGTTGCTTTTCTTTGTCTTGGATGAATCTGCTTTGATTCCTTGCCTTTGTGGAGCACCATTCTGTGGAGTTCAGTGTTGAAGTCCACTAGGTCTCCTCCACTTGTTGCTCTAGGGGTGGCCTTTATGTTGTTAACTTGGGCTGTCTGGTTGTATTTTGGTTTGTTGTATGTGTTTCTCCTTTCCCTCCAGCTGGCTGATTGAGAGACACTCCTCTATCCCATCTCATACACTGTTTTTGAGCTGCTTCTGCTCTCCTGTTGGTCTCTGAAGCTTCTGGGCTGTGCTCCGCTGAGTCCAGATGTTTACCACTCCAATTAGTAGGGATCTGCAGATGCCTCTTGCTCCTTACGCTATTGTCCAGCTGCTCTGCCACTCAAGAATGTCATCAGCACTGCCCTCTACTCTGTCACCATGTTTCTAATGTCACATTTTTTGTTTATCATTGCTTCACTCTACTACAATTCTACTTGTTTATCCACATAAAGCATTTATTAACAGCCAACTGAGAAGCAAACACTGTATTAAGTACCACAGATAGAAAATACAAAAGTCAGGGACAAGAGAAAGGCATATTCTGCCAAATAACTAATGACTTATCATTAGAATACCTCCCCTATTAATAAAGTTTATGCTTATATACTAAAACACTAATGTAGTTGAATGTAACAGAAACAAGTTGAGTTGAAGAAATCATCTGTCCGCACAAAGAAAAGAATTTATCCCATGATTTTGGGGGAACAAGGGGAAATGACTCTCAAGGGTGGGAATGTCACAGCACATTGGAAAGGGACAAGGAACCAGAAGATGAGAAGTTGTTGGCAGCCACACTACCTTTATCTCTTGGGTCTCCTCTCTGTTCCTCTTTTCTTTTTTATGCTTCACAGACACACTTTTCTGCTAATTGTAAGGCAGAAGGAATACAGTTACCTGCAATTAAATTTAGGTGGTATCCTGCCACCCAAGGACACCCAGTTCTAGAATTTCAGGTGAGTGACTGTGCTTTGATCAGAATTCCAGCTAACTGCTGTGAGCAGTTAGTGAGTTCACCTTCATGTATACACACACCTGCATCTCCATACAAGCTTTCTGTATTTTATGTGTTGATCTATTGGTCGATTGATTTGGCATAATGGACTATCATACTAAGTGTATCATTCTACATTTATTTTTTTCACTTAACCTTATTTCTTTTTACTGCATCACATACGGGGTTACATTATTCTCACTTAATAACTATGTAGTATTTTGTTCTATAGACTATTTATTCCTCTATTGATGGCTACTTCCAATTTTTCATGTTATATACAGAGTCACATTCATTACCCCCTTTATAAATATTTTATGTATTCCTGGAGTATAGAAATCTGCAGAAATATCTGGATCAAAAAGTATATGCATTTTATTATTTTTTAAAAAAATTATTGTTGTTGTATTACATCCATCCCTTTTTTGTTCCCTTCTGTCCCCCTCCCCACCCACCCATTCCTCCCAAACCCACCTGTTGTCCATGTCCATGGTTCCTTTATACTAGGTTCTTGTCTAAGCTGCTCCCCTTTCTTGCCTCTGCCTCCCCCCTCCCCCAAACCCCTTTCCCCTTGACCACTGAAGGTCTATTCATTGTATTCATATATTTGGTTCTGTTTTGCTTGTTGTTAGTTTTGCTCATTATTGTCCCCTAATGGGTGAGATCATATGATATTTGTCCTTCACTGACTGGCTTATTTCACTAAGCATAATACTCTCCAGTTCCATCCATGTTGTTGCAAAGGGTACAAGTTCCTTCTTTCTTTCTGCTATATAGAATTCCATTGTGTAAATGTACCAAAGTTTTTTGATCCAATCATCCACTGATGGGC
>PVIW01013132.1:0-16535 GCA_004026585.1 Noctilio leporinus | reverse complement strand
TAGTGGAATTGCTGGATCAAAAGGCAGTTCCATTTTTAGTTTTTTAAGGAAACCCCATACTGTTTTCCACAGTGACTGCACTAGCCTACATTCCCACCAACAGTGTATGAGGGTTCCCTTTGCCCCGCATCCTTGCCAACACTTGTTGTTTGTTGATTTGCTGATGATTGCCATGGTATATGCATTTTAAAATTTAAGAGATGTTGTCAAATTGTTACCCCAAAAGCCTTTAACAGTTAACACTTTTGCCAATGTGATATGAGGTGAATGTTTCTTATTACCTTGATAATCCTGTATATTTGTAATCTTGCTAATTTCCCAGTCAAAACAAACAAACAAAAAACCTGTTCCATGCTCTGGTTCCTAAGAGTCCATATGAATTGAATTGTTGTTAAGGGATGTGGTGCTTCTCCCCCACTTCTGAACCACAATTTCTGAGACATTTCCATCACTTTATACCTTCGCTCTGGAAAGACTGGCTTTTTGCTTGCCATTTGTTTCCCCTAGCACAGAGCTCACAGCTGGAGGTCCTGCTCCTAGGAGGAGTGTTGCCTCTAAGCTACCTGCTCATGGGGTTTCAGTAAGTGTTGTTTCTGCAAAACACTGAAATCTTTTCAATTATGACTTTATACAGAGGAACTAGGAAACAGCTAAGTTAAAAGGTTAAACATTTGTAACCTAAAAACGATCCTTGAGAATAAACATTTAAAAAATAAAATAGGAAGTCATTCATAAGTTCCTTTTCATTTGTAACTAATATGAGATATTATTCACTGTCCATATTCCTTTCACAGAAACCAAAAGCAGAGCCCTCACTTATCCTCCTACCTCTTCCTGAAGCTAAAGGATGAGACTGCCACAGGCCTATCTGCCAATACCCTGAAGTAGAGCTAAGTGTGTGATTCTTTCATTGCTTTCATTTATATAACGTTAGGGAGGAGGAATTAAAGGTACAGCTAGGAGACAAAGAAAGAAAGAGATTTTGTTTGTTTGTTTCCTATTTTGATTTAGTTCAACTGTTACATGTAGGTTTTCAAAGAATGCAGGGCAGCCTCATCTGTAGGTTTGAATGTTATGGAGCTGTTGTTTCCATGACAGATTGGAAATAGTGCTAAAAACTGCATGGTATTTGGTGACTGACAGCTTTAACCCATTTCCTAAAAGACCACGACCCCATTCTGCTTATTTTAGAAAGACCTTCCAATCAAGACAGAACCCAACAACTTTGCTAAAGAATATACTGATATTTTTCCCCTAGAACTATAGGTAATATTCTTGACCACTCTAAAACAGCAATGCATAATATCAAAACATTTAATTGAGCTTTTCTAAATATGTAAATTGTAAAGTGGTGGAAAGGACCCCATAAGCAGGCCCTTTTGAAACCCTGACTAGCCCTGGCTGGTGGTACAGTGAATAATGCACTGGCCTGCAAATCCAAAAGTTGCTGGTTTAATTCTCCAGCCAGGGCACATAATCAGGTTGCAAGCCAGCTCTGTAGCTGGAGGCAGGTGAAAGACAACCATACATTGATGTCTCTATTTCTCTCCCTCTCTGCCTCTCTCCTTTCCTCTCTCTCTGGAAATAATAAATACAATCTTAAAAAGAAAAAAAGAAAAAGAAAAAAGAAAGATAACCCTGCCTTACATCCTAGCCTCCTAATCTTGGACCCGTTCCTTAGCCACTGTGCTTTGTTTTCTTAACTGCAAAATTGTATAACTCCTATTTCACAGGTTTGATAAAGATACCCCCAAATTATTTACTATATTTGGCCTGAGTAGGTGCTCATATGTAGGTAAAGTAAAATTTAGAATGTTTTGATTTAGTTCTGACTGGTGTGGCTCAGTGTGTTGGGCATTGATTGTCCTGTGAACCAAAAGGCCACTGGTCCAACTCTTGGTCAGGCCACATGGCTGGGTTGCAGGCCAAGTTTCTGCAAGGGCATGCAAAGAGCAATCAGTGGATGTTTCTCTCACATGTTTCTCTCACACATCAATGTTTCTATCCCTCTTTCTCCCTCGCTGTCTTTTCTCTAAAAATAAAATTAAAAAATATATTTAAAAAAATAATGTCCTGATTTATGTTCATAAGTAACCCATTCATTAGTTCATCAATCTGTGATGATTACCTCCATCATGGTACCTTGGCAAAAATGCAGTTACCCACCCAGGGACATGCAATCATCTCTCCTTTTTCTTTCCAGCCTCGAGTGGCTGGCAAGAGACAATTTCTTGTCCTCCAGGGTCTTGGTGAGGTTGAGGTTCCTGCCTTTGATGAAGCATGCCTTTGACCCCAGGAATTTCCAGCAGTCCTTCCCCACCTCACTTTGATGTCATCCAGTTTTGTGTCATTCCTTTTGAAATTAAGGACCTGGGATTGGCACCTCTGGCTTCTCCTTCATCTCCATATATGTGTGTTCCCCAAATTGTCTGAATCTAAAGTAGCCCCCAGGTCTTAACTGGCCTGTAGTCCAGCTTGTCTGTGGTCTTGCCTTTTCTTGGGCATTTGACATAGATATGTTTCAGGTACCTTCTCTCTGTGTGGTTCCAGAGAACCTGTGATAAAAAGGTAATTTTGGTCTCTGCTCCCAGGGAGCTTTGGTCTTTTATGCTGGTAGCAATGACAGTCTCATTGCAAAGGCCTACAGTGACACACCTCTGATGAGGATTGGGACACCACTGGCACTCTTTGTGCTCTCGGTGTCTCTTTGAATTTGCTCTTACTATGATGATCCTCAGGCTAATGTCCAGGTTCTCATTTTGATTCTGTATGCCTGAAGTTGGCACTTTGGGATTAAGGTCAGCTAGTGAAAACCTTTGAGCTGGTTCTCAGGAGGAATTCAGGCTGATCATTGCAGGGTAATCCCTGCAATCTCTCTCCATCTAGACTCTGATCACATCTCTGTCCCTGGCTCCTGGCTCAGGTTCACTTATTATGATTTAAGGTCAGTGAGCACCTAAAACAAGATAACCTTGTATTGATGACTTGTAGGGGAGAAATTGCTTCAGCACTTGTTTCACATCTTTTCCTGAAACTTTGTTTCTTCCTAGTCTAGGGGGTTTTCTCAAGAAAGACCCTGCAGCATAGGTAGGTTCTATCTTGCACTCTTCAGGAGCAGACCTAGAAATAATGGTTTGAGGGGAAGTGGTTTGTTTGGAAGGTGAGCCCAGGGCACATCTTCAGCAGAGGAGAAAAGTGAGGTGGGATAGGAAGGAGACAACATAGGTGCTCATGAGCAGATTTCCACAATGGGCACCTGGGGCTGAGTCCTATGGAGAGCTCTAGGAGATAATGTGAAGCACTCAGCAGAGGGCTCTGCTCCAGGGCTGAAGAAGCTGGGTTACCCTCTAGGACTAGGGTATCCAGGACTACCACTGCATTCTGTCCATTACTGCCCAGGGGCAGCACTTGGGTCATTAGCTCCCTCTTGAGGTAGGTGAAGGTCCTTGCAGCAGGATGCCTTGGGTATGCCCAGGAGTTTTAAGGATGAGAGGATGTGGTCAGGGAGCTAGCATCATCAGTTTCCACCTTCTATCTCTTAAAAGTGTTTCCCTTCTTGGGGCCATATCAAAGGGAACCCCAATAAGATATAATCAGCCTGGAAAGTTCTAAATGTCAAAATCCCAGGAAGTATCACAGTCCATAGAAATGCAGGATTTGGAAACCTTGAATGATTTCTCAGAATTAAGGCCTATAAATATCAACCCTAAATACACCCCCTTATTTCAAAGAGGGTCCAGTTTGCTATGAATGGTTTATTGAAAAAACCTGTTTGGGGAAAGTATTTGAGAGCAGCACAAATATATTAAATCTATACACAAACAGAAGTAGTCTGCAGTTGCCATTTTCAGAGTGTTTGTAAACTTGCCTTTAATTTTGAGATATTAGTAGGAAGTACTTAAAATACAATTGCCTGGATTTGATGTATGGAACAAATGGCAGGATAAGTCAGCTTAGTTGATCACTCTTAACTGGTACTGTTACACACCTGGTTAGAATAGATCTTGAACCCAGGTGGAGGAAAGGCAACACAAAATCCTCAGAATGCCCTGTGCAGCTCTGTGGCTCTCTATTCACCTTACAGGAAAGACATTAATGCCCTTCATGTGTGCATTGTTGTGTGGTTTGTTGTGTACTTCAGATACCATGTCCCTCCATCCTTATAATGGGCAAGGGTATGAGTTACTTTATCCCCATTTCATAGAGAAGCCAGCATGTCAGGGACCTGCTACCTTGGCCCAGAAGAAGAAACTGGACCAAAACAAAAACAAAAACAAACAAACAAAAAAACATCTCATGAACATCAGCAACCAGACATTGCCTGGAACATAATTCATGCCACATAAATGTCTGAATGACTATTGGTCTGATTTGTTGTTTATGTGGGTCTTTTCATGATAGGATGATCATGAGCAGGTATTATCAGAGAGAATGTGACAGGCAGCAGGAATTTTATATTTATGTACTTTAAGGTTTTTGTTTCTAATTAAAAAAAAAAAAAGAAAAGAAACATCACATACAGCAAAATGGTTCTCCAGAGCTGCTCTCCTGTCTGGAGGCCTATCTCTCCCCAGTCCATCAGAGCATTCTATTAGTGAATTGTCTTATGCAGTCCTAAATGTAGCCAGGGACCCTCTGCCCAAAGGTATGCACATGTTAGTGAGACACTAAAGAGAAAACCATCAAGATCCCACTGAATTAATTTCTAGTACTGGGTGTCTGGCACAGTGGCAGGCATGTTTAAGGTGCCCATCTTTTTTGTGGTTAGGGGTCAGACTTCTAAGCAGACCTTAAATAATTGCATTATAGAAGACACCTAACTTTCTCATTCCTTAGTCAGCCCTATTGGACCCAAACCACTTCCAGACCAGTAGTAAAAGAAAAGGGTGCAGGAACATAAAACTCTACTGGTAGGAATGGTTGCTAGATATCCATTACTATCCTAGATAGTATTGTTGCTAGTTTAGGAAATTAAAATAAGGCCAGAAGACTCCCAAGTTGCTTTTGGTAATTTCAATACTCCTGGCAAATGCTCAGCAGGCAGAGATACAAATTTCCAGGACTACTGAGCACATGAGGGCTGCTTCTGCCTCAGGTTTCTACTACTGGACAGATAGGATTTTTTTTTTTTTTTTAATTATTGATGATATCCTAGAAAAACTGCTGGTGAAAATTAGGCAAAAATAAATCCAATGCTTCTATGTCTTATTATAAATGCCCAAACACTATCCCGCCCATGCTTCTCACTTATTTAGTGAAATAGCTGGGATGTGTTGAAATGGCCATTCTTACAAATTGGTAACTTGTCCCAAAAATGCACAGCAGATGTGAGCCAGAGGTAGGGTTTAAATCCAGTCACCTAACTTCAGGGCTTTTTATTTGCTTAAAACTTTGCCTCTCTGTTCTAGGCTGGAATTAGGAGGATTTTGAAGCAATGAGATTTTATAAAGAACTGTTGGAACATATTTTTGTATAACCCCTCATTAGTTTATACAGGTGGAGAGGTGCAGGCTCTAAACTTAGAGTCCTCCCAGTTCCTTCTTCTGTGTTGGGGTTGAGCACGGATGACCTACTACCAAAGGTGGAGGGTAGGGAGGTGCAGTGTGCAGACATTGCTTGTATGCAAAAAAGTAAATTACCTTATCCTGCATCTCCCTCCATGCTTGAATCCATTCTCTATCTTCTATGAAGCTTCTAATGGCAGGATGAGCATGAGATCAGAATACCCTGGTCTTAGTTCAATTCCTGAGCATAGCTCCCTGATCCTGAAAAGGATTGCTCTGTTCCAGCCCTACCACCACATGATTCCTGCCCTTCTGTCAAGGTGGTTTCTATTCCTGGTGTCTCAGTAGCCTGACACAGTGTATCTATCTCAGGACTGAGATGCCTGAACACTTTTGATATGCACATGGCTGAACATTTCTAGGCAAAGGCCATACAATGATGACTTGGGGCTGAGCTTCCAGCTCAGGTGAATACCCTGGGGATTTATTCATGAGGAGCAAAACCATTGCCCATCCTGGGGCTCAGCTTCTGATCCTGGTACAACTTTAAGGAACCAGGAATATGCAACACTGGCTTGGCCAAGTCCTGGATGCTGTTTGTTATAACAGGGAAACCTAGTTTTCTCTCCAAATATGCACATACAACACTGAGCAAACACATATGCATCCTATTTATACACTAATTTTTACAATTAATGAAATATAAGTCTGTGGGGAATAAATATAAAGAATGATCTAGAGCACTAAGCATCAGCATCAGAACCCCTCAAAGGCTAGTCAGCACATAGGTTGTTGGGCCCCACGCCAGAGTGGGTCTTAGCAGCCTAAGGACTTGCATTTCAAATAAGTTCCTAGATGCTACTCTTCCATGCGACACCACCTTTGAGACCTGCTGGAGAAAACTGACAGCAGCATGATGCCTTAAAGGTCTCAGCCATTCCTTACACACAATGCCAAATGTCTTGGTAAAGCAAGGCCAATTCCTTTCAGTTTCTCAGATATATAAATTTTGAATATCAACTATGGGTTAAAGACTGCAATTAATCCACAATTTTTCTGTTTCCATAATCATAGCAGCAAATTGCCTTCTCAGATATTGCAGGACCAGCACCTAAAGTGAGGTATAGGTCCCTCTTTGTACCCCCTTCCCTCCAAAATAGACTAACAGAAGAAAGAAACTATGGACTACAAGAATCAATAAAGGTGGATGGTAGGATTTTTATTTAATTCTAAGTTTCTAGAAACATCTGATCAAATTACATCTTTTGTAAACAAAATGGAATATAAAGAAACCATTTGAGCTTTCTCAGTAACTGTAATCATTATGCCAAATCACAAAAGGTAAATCTTAGCTTTTCAGTTTTGGAAACAGCCAGAAATGCTATTTGAATTAGTTTCTAATTTGGAGTTGATGAAAACTGGCCATAATTTCTCATACCTCAGGTTAAACATCATTGTTTACAACACTATCCCAATGTTTTGTGTTACAACAACATTGTGATATAAATCTGTAGTCTCAAATCTAGGTTGAAAGAGAACTTTTGGGGAAGATAAAATATCTTTTTTACAGAATACTTTTCAGATATGTTCAGACACAATCAGTTCAACTTTTCTTTCTTCCTTATTCAATGTGAATCAAACCAAATTTCTACATTTTAGGAATTATATTAAATTATATTATACTCTTCAGTTACATATAAAATTCACTAAGCATTTCTTTGTGGAAATTTTAATATCATATATAGGTTAAATAAAATAATACTTAAAATAATATTTAGATATTTTGTAAAAAAGCAACAGAAATTCAGCTTTTTAAAGCATAGCTTAGTACTACCTTTGGATTGCATCTGTAATATTTTCCCCTAACAGAATATGTTCCAATACAAACATAAGTGAACCTTATTTTATATAATGGATTGACCTTCAAAACTTGTGTGTACAGAATGTTTACAATATAAGTTACTAAACCTTTATAATAGGTTAGAACTGAAGTCAAATATGTAAAAAAATCACCCTAATTACTGATCCCAATAGTGTTTTCTGAATAAAAATTGTTCAAAATTTTAGCCAAACAGTTCAAGACTGAACTTTTATGCTTTCATAAAGAACTAAACAAGAACAATGTAACTAGAATAACTTCACAATACAATTCCAATTTTGTTCAGGTATTTAATTCTTTACTGTGACTTAGAGGCTATGACGCTGCCCCACTCAGGTAAATGTGTGGCTGGTCCTCTGTCAATAACATTTTCATGCCCTTGCTATGACAGGGGTAAAGGTGTGCATTGGCCCAGGCCTGACCAACATGTCATGAAGAGATGACTGATGGGACTCCTGGAAAATTTGTCCTCATAATACTGGATATTAGCTATACTATATTGAATAATAGGGGTGAGAGTGGACATCCTTATCTTGTTCTGATTCTTAGAGGAAAAGGTTTTAGTTTTCCACCATTGAGTATATTAGCTGAGGGTCTATCATTTATGGCTTTTATTATGTTGAGGTTACTTTCCTTCTATAACCATGTTTTTAGTGTTTTAGTCATAAATGGTTGTTGTAGCCTGTCAAATGTTTTTTCTAGATCTATTGATATGATCATATGATTTGTATTCTTTACTCTGTTAATGTGATATATCACATTGATCAATTTTCATATATGCTGAATCATCCTTATATCCCTGGGATGAACCCTATTTGAGTGTGCTGTATTATATTTTTAATGTATTTTGTATTTGATTTGCCAATTATTTAATAGATGTTTGGATAAAGATGTGGTGCATATAATACAATGGAATACTACTCAGCTATAAGAAAATATAACTGTCATCATTTGTGACAACATGAATGCAATTTGAGAATATCATGCTAAGTAAAGTAAGTCAGGTGAATAAAGTCAAGAACTACATGATTTCATCTACTGTTGGATAAAATACTGAAAGCAATAAGTAAACACACACACACACACACACACACAAGGTAATAGACACAGGCAAGAGTATGGTGGTAACCAGAGCAAAGGGGGTTAGGATGGGGGATAGAAAAGAGTAAAGGGGGTCAAACACAAGGGGGAACCATAAAAATCCTGGAGCTATCTTCTGGACAGTACAGGCTTTACCTTTTAGATGAGTGTTCTAGGAGCCAATCTGCATCAGTGTACTAGCTGGTATTATTGTGAGAGGCTGCATTTGGCTTCAGTGAATTTTTTTGGGAGACTCTTTTAACCTGTTTGCCCATTTTATGATGGGTGATTAATGAGTACACCTGCCTAGATAGCTGAATGTTCAGCAATTTTTGACCAAAAACGACATGACCCCGATGCCCCACCCACCTATTTAGCTGATTTCTCCCTGACCAACATTGTTTTGTTTTGTTTTTTTCCCATAAGGATGATCAAAGTCTTCAAAAGGAAACATTCTGCTGATGAGTGAGAGGTGAAACAAAAATATAGCAGAAGCACTTTTAGTACTGTAAGCATCAAAATCAACAAATTCTAAAACTGTTTTGAGCAGTGGAAAAATGTCTAAATAAGTGTATTGCATCAAATGGGGAGTACTTTGAAGGTGACTGAAGTTTAAACATGTAAGAATAAGTACACATTTTTTAATAAATAAATTTTGTTTTGGGAGGTCTGTGCTCATATATGGTAATGGAAGAAGATTTGACTTTGACTTTGGATGATGAACACACAATGAAACATACAGATGATATATTATAGAATCATACACTTGAAACCTATATAATTTTATTAACCAATGTCACCCCAATAAATTTAGTAAAGTAAAATAAGATTCTTGTGCCCACTTTGTTGTTGTTGTTGTTGTTGTTGTTCTTTTACTGTGGTAAAAGCATCCTGGAAAATACAAATGAAATACAATTTGAAAGTTAAAGATTTCATAGAACCAATATTTTTGCCTGTTTCTGTTTGTTTTCATTGTACATCTTATAAATAAAGTCTCTCTTGAGTCATTTTTAAGAAGGTCTTCAGTATTATTCAACATTACCCCTAACCTAGGAATTTTTCTAGGTTGAAAGGTATTTGTGTATTCAGTTTTACTAAAGTGGTTCATATATATATATTTACTTAATTGGCTATTCAACATAGACCACATTTCCTTACAATTTATCACATTTTTCTTCTAGTGTTTTTAAAACTGTGACATGAAGATCAAAACTATGAACAGTAAAATGACAAAACACTCATAACTACCAACTGAATCTATAAAACAAAAATAAAAATAAGCTAAGCAAATAATTAGAACAGAGACAGAATAATAGATATGGAGGTCATATGGAGGGTTATCAGCAGGAGTCAAGGGGAAGGGGAGAATGAAAGAAAAGGTACAGAGATTAAGAAGCATAGTTAGTAGGTACAAAATAGACAGGGGGTTGTTAAGACTAGTAAAGAAAATGGAGAAGGCAAAGAACTTATATTGACCCATGGATATGAATTAAGGTAAGGATTCATACCAGAGGGAAGGGGATACTGGGTGGAGGGGGGCAAAGGGGAAAAAAGATTGGGATAATAGTAATAGCATAACAAATAGAATATACTTAGAACTATGGAATAAAAAGGGCAGTAGAAACTATATTTATTCTTACACATGATTGAATTATTTGTGGTGATTGAGGTCTAATGTGCCATGAACCTTTAAGTTTGTGATATCATCCTATCATCCTGCCAGGAAAAATTCCTAAATTTGAACCTGCGGACATAGTTGTTCTTACACTGGAAATGAGTCTCATTTCATTCCTTCTGCTCATGATGTCTCCTCTCCTTATTTATATAGTGCATAAAAATAGATTTCTTAAAGAAAAAAAATACATTTTTTTCTCAAGATGTTTTCTTATCACTCCCATCTTATCAATCATACTTCAAGGCAGTCAATTCTGTTGAAATGTGGAAAAGGCAATTCTGAGTCTGAAATTTCTGCAACTGACAGTTTTAATGTCTTGGTTTCATTTCATTGTGTTAAACACAATCTAATTTTTGTTTAGTTTTGTTTTTGCTTAGAAACATGACAATGACAGCGTTCAGGCAGGGCACTCACCTTGTTTCTTATTTATTTAAACTTGATCATGTCAATAATATACAATGTAATGTGGCAGTGTTGATGACTTTTGGGAGTAGCCTTGCTGGGAGTGTTCAGGGTTGTACTTCCTAAAGTGGGTGTGGCTTATGGTAGGAGGGTTCTGATGACTCTTTTTCTCTACTTATGTTTCTTTCTTTCAGAAAGTAAAGTGAAACACTACCTCTTACTCCCACCAAGAAACCAGTTGAGGAGGCCACAGTCTTAATAATTAACACTCATGTGAATATTTATCAGTGATGTAAAATAACAAATGAATACATATCAGCAGGACAAGAATTAAACAGGCTGCATGGGTGAACATGAAGCAAAAATGATATGACTAACTAAAGTACAGAGTGAATTATGGGTTCTCTATTCAAGGTTTGCCTGAGCCAGTTGGGACAATAGACCTACCCTCTTACCCAGTGACCGAGTTAGCTTGTACTTGTTAATCAGTCTTTTCCATCTTATAAAGATGGCTCAAGGACTGGAAAGTCCCACTTGGAGCCAATAGAACATGAAGGGATGTTTTCTAGGGTTTCCTCTGAAATTTCCCAAGTCATCCAGGTGATAAGTGGAGAAGCCAAGATCTGTCCAGGGCAATCTAACTGTACAACCCAGGTTATTGAGTGTGGAGGTGGGAATATAGGAAGGGAGAGAAATGGGGAGGGGAAAGGGTATGAGATAGCTTAGGTAGAACTGCCAAACACAGTTTTTTTCTAGACTTATCCTTGGCCCTCAGTCATCTCATGTCATACCTTTTTGAAACCTGTAATTTCAATTGAGACTCCAAATTATGTCATTTGGAGAAAATGATTGCATTTTTGGTTTATCTCTGACAATAATGCATTCATGATTTACCAGGAAGACCCCAATTATTTCTTATTATTGCTCTAACACATTTATTGTACTCACAGTTTCTTATGATAATGTAACACCTATAAGAGGTTTAAAGACTTCTCTGCGTATATGGCAGAAAATTCCATGAAAATTCCAATTTCAAATCAGTTTGAAAAATAAAATAATTTTTCTAGCTACCACACCTAGAAAGCCCAAGAACTACCAGGCCCATCCATTTTGGATTTAATGACTGGCTTATCAACATCTATTCTGCATTCCCCTACCTCTGTCCAATCAGCTTTATTTAAGAGCCTTCCCTTCCTTCACAGTGTGGCTTCAACAGTTTTGGTTATCACACTCACATATTTTATTTTTCACAGAGAAGACTTTGCCAGGATCCTTGCCTTAATGTTATATTGTCCCAGCCTGGGTTATTCATCCATTCTTGAAATAGTAGTCCTCCTTCAAGAATAGGGGTCACCATAGCAAGGAAGGGTAGATGGACTGTCCCTATTGACTGAGTCAGCTCTTCTCCAATAGAGGAGAGCAGACGGTTAAAGCCAGACTTCTCCACAGGCTGTATCTAGATCTATGTCATTGGTACCATGTGCTATAAGAGAGTTTAATACAATGTAGTATTCTTTTTTCAACTTTTAAGGTAGAATCACTTTTAGCTTTGGACTATGTGACTTGGCTAGACTGTAGATGGAAGAGTTGTGGGTTCAATTTCTCATTAGGGTACATACCCAGATTGTGGGATGTTTCTCTCTCACACCTTCCTTTCTTTCTGCGTTCCTTTTTTCCTTCCTTTCCTCCCTCCCTCCCCTTCTCATTCTTCTTTCTTCTTCTTCCTCTTCCTCTTCTTCCTCTTCCTCTTCTTCTTCTTGTTCTTCCTCTTCTTCCTCTCTGTCTCTCTCTCTCCCACCCACTCTCTCTCTCCCTCTTTTCCTCTCTCCCTAAAATCAATGAAAATATTGTCCTTGGGTGAAGATAAATAAAATTAAAAGAAAAAAAGATGTCACTTTTGAACTCATTCAGAAAGGGCAGTCATAGATTGGCCCTGTGTAAACCTTGCCCTGGGCCCCCACACTTAACCCCTGACCAATACTCTATGCCTTCCTTATTCCCAGGCTCAGAGACCTTATGGAATTTCTCAGAGAAATATACCATCTACAAATGCACTTTTCATGCATTACAACATGAGAACAATTTTTAAAAGTGTGATACACATAAGGTAATAGGTAGAATAGAATTAAACCATGAAAGTCAGAAGGGAAATTTGAGTGTACAAGGACATAAAGACAATAGGCAGGGGAGGTTACTGGAAATAAACACTTTCCTCAACTGATTCTGGTATGTTTGTCTGGCTTCCAGGTCCTTTTTTCAGGTATGTGGACATATGCATTAATTGTAGCTCCATAATCCATGCCAGCTACATGCCTAGGATGCCAGCCACCATTTAGCTGTTCTTGACAATAAGGCATGCCATTTTTCCTTTGCTGAAACCCTTTGCCTAACCATGACTTCAACTCTATTGCTATGCAGTGTATCCTAACTGGCTGGTAGATACCCTCAGCACCTGAATCACAGCAGCAGGAGTTCATTTATCATTCGTCTCCTGGTCAGCTGTGAATAATCCTGATCACCTCTGTGTTGTCCCTTCACAAGAGTATTTGAGGCTTTTCAAGGCACTTACAGCTCTATGTGGTCTCAAGGACACAGGGGATTCATTTGCATCACAATCATCAAAAGCACTTCTGTATTTGAGTATTTTGTTTCCAAAATAAGTTTTATTTCCAATTTTGAAAGTACAAAATATTATTTTTTTAAATTTGGAGATGATTTTTTAAAAGACTTTATTTATTATTTTTATAGAGGTGGGTAGGGAGAGGGGCAGAGAGGGAGAGAGACACCAATGTATGGTTGCCTTTCACATATCTCCAGCCACAGACCTGGCCGGAGATCCAGCTTGCAACCTGGTTATATGCCCTGGCTGGGGAATTGAACCAGCAACATTTGGGTTTGCAGGCCAGCACCTTATTCACTGAGCCACTAGCCAGGGACAAGATATTAATTTTTAAAGCATAAAAAATACAAAAATCTTTTGGAAAACCCATCACAAAACTAAAAGTTCTATCTATGATTTGGTATATTTCTTCTCTTTTCTATTTTTCCACTTTGGTATACATTTGTGAATAATTCCTCCTTTTTTACCAGTCTTATAATATATTATATACTTCATATATTATGTTCATAGAATAATCATTTTATAAGTATAATTTTATCTCCTGTTTGTTTGCTTTTTTTGTTTGCCTTCATTCTGTAAGATACAAAACTTTCATAAACACACCTTTACTAGCAGGATATTATTTTATTGTATATATGGACCATAACTGACTCAGCATCACTTATTATGACATTTAGGTATTTGCAATTATTTTTAATTTTTATTATTATATAAACATGGCAGTCTGTTTTATTAAAAATCCAATTACAGGGGAATCCAGTATGGTGCAGGAGTAACTGGTAGCTAAACTAATCTCCTCTCAGGACCAATCTGAAGTTACAACTAAATTTTGGAGAAATCATCCAGAATAACCAATTGAACAATAGCTAGAGAGAAGCTTTATAACCACAGACAGAAGAAACCACTTCATCACAACATAGCTGGTACAGAGTTCAGAGAAGACATGTGAGGCATGGCTGGGCTCTAATGCATGGCAGCTGGAGAAATACTTCAGTGGCCAGGAGAGATTCCCCTGCAAAGTGTGGGGTCTAAACCCCAAGCTGGGCTCAGCCTATAGCATCAAAACTGGAGAGAAACCCAAATAGCACCCAGCTGTGAAAAATGGTGAGGTTTTTGCCTGCTAGGGACAGACAGCTGGTGTCAGAGAGAGCCTCTTAAAGGGCCAATGTATAAAATTTTGTTTACACCCACTGACCCTAGGCTCTTGCAGAGGGAGAGCAGAGTAGATTAGAGAAACTTGAGGAGAGTTCGGGGATGGTAGTTTTGGGGAGAGAACTGAAGGAGCAGCCAACAGCATATCAGTAATCTAGATTGACTAGATTAACAACAGAAGGAGATAGCCACAGACTGTGAATAACTGGTAGTCTTGAATAGGCTGCCT
Source organism: Noctilio leporinus (assembly GCA_004026585.1). Taxonomy (NCBI): domain Eukaryota; kingdom Metazoa; phylum Chordata; class Mammalia; order Chiroptera; family Noctilionidae; genus Noctilio; species Noctilio leporinus. The sequence continues at coordinate 1,994 of PVIW01013132.1, read as the reverse complement.
CGTTCCAGACTGAAACATCATCTGTCATCACCAGGGGCAGATCTAGAAAGAGAAGACAGTGGTAAAACTAGACTCTATGGAGATGAATTCCACCATGCTCTTCTTCAAGATCTGTGTTATTTTCTCTCCTTTTTAACATTCATTTCTTGTCCAAGTTTGTGCATATTAGGTTACTAGTTTCACATTGCAATATAGTTTATTTCAAATTTCATATTTTGCTCCTCCCTTTTCTTACTCCATATTACCTCCTTTTAAAAAATACATTTTTTTAGCATTGATATTATAGTTGTCTCAATTTTCCCCCTTTGCCTCCCTCCCCCAAGTGCCCCGATTCCTTCCAGCAATGCCCCGCTTAGTTCATGTCCATGTGTCACGCATATAAGTTCTTCAGTTTTTCCAATTTATTATTCTAACTTTCCTTTGTATGTATACTCTGTAACTACCAATGTGTACATCTTTCCTTTTTTTCACACTTTCAGACAATTTAAAATTTATTTATTGCCTTCTGTCAACCTCTCAAATAATATTAAAACACAATTTTCTTTTCATTATATCAAAATGCATATGTTAATTCATTTATTTAAAGAATTACTTTTTCAAGTAATATCAATTGCAATGTTATCAAACATATGCACAAACACATTTACACACATAAATGTTTTACAATATTAAACTAGAAAAAATATTTTTACTCCCCTGACAGTGTCTAATATCATCATTTAATTAATTACTTTCAAAAAATTTTTGTTAGAAAAAATTTTGGTCTAGTTTCTTCATTTCTTGTCCCTGAAAAATATTTCATTTCATAATTATCCTTCCTAGGTCCTACCTACATTTGTATGGTTATAAGCAGATGGCTCCTGAGCTAAAATAAATAAATAAACTCTATTTTTATTACCAAAAGATTTAGTCTTCTTTACTCTTTAAGTCTGCAGTGTTCACTATGGTAGCCACTTAAAATGTGGTTGGTTCAAATTGTGATGTACTATAGAGTACATACTGGAGTTTAAAGAATTAATACAAAACATTAAAATATGTCAATAGGTTATATAATTATTAAATGTTAAATAATAATATATATATTTTAGTAAATAAGCATTTTCTTATCCCTTTTTTCTTATTTTACTTTAAAACTTACTTTACTCTGGAATGCTATTTTTGTGAAATATATCATAGAAATGGTATATTGCAGAACTTACTTCGGGGAAACCTATCCTAGAGACAGTTCCAAACCCATAGTAAAAGATGAATTTGGTTTTTGAGTCAGATTCCACCCCCTCCAATAATACAACTCAACTTTATTTTAAGTTACTGGAGCTACAACTTATTCTTTTGGAAGTTTTTCATCTTACATAGTAGGTTAATATTTTTTCTGTACAAATGTCTTATTTCTTTCAATACCTTCTGTTTTCCTTCTACATGAGTTTTACAAATTTAAGCCTTCAGAAATAATGGCACTGGCTGTGCTCAGCTGGTACCCACAGAGTAGAAATTATGATACCTAATAATTTGAGGTAAAAAAAAAAAAAAACCCTAGGATTTAAATAATTCTGTAGAAGAGTATTCTAGCTATTTTTTGAACTTGTGATTGACTTCCTACGTGGTCCTAAACTAACCACTGAACTATTTAAGAGTTTGTTGAGGTAGAGATTAAGTACATTCACATGTAAATAATGAAGCTTACTACAGCATTAATTAATTTTCCCAAGCATCCTCAGTTTGGGGGCCTGCATTGCTAGAAATGTCTACTTCTACTATTTGAAAGGAGTCTTATCTAATTTAAATGCTAACATAAGGTCAAAAAACTTTGGTACATTTACACAATGGAATTCTATATGGCAGAAAGAAAGAAGGAACTTGTACCCTTTGCAACAACATGGATGGAACTGGAGAATATTATGCTTAGTGAAATAAGCCAGTCAGTGAAGGACAGGTATCATATGTTCTCACCCATTACGGGACAATAATGAGCAAAACTAACAACAAGCAAAACA
>PVIW01013131.1:17497-28836 GCA_004026585.1 Noctilio leporinus | reverse complement strand
GGGGGAAGGAACATCCAATGGAGTAAAAACAGTCTCTTCAACAAATGGTGTTGGGAGAACTGGACAGCAACATGCAAAAAGATAAAACTAGACCACCAACTTACACCATACACCAAAATAAACTCAAGATGGATAAGGGATTTAAACATAAGCAGTGCCACCATAAAGGTCCTGGAGAAAAATATAGGCAGTAAACTTTCAGATATCCTACGCAAAAATATGTTTACTGATACTTCACCAAGGGCAAAGGAAATCAAAGAACGAATCAACAAATGGGACTATATCAAATTGAAAAGTTTCTGTTTAGCTAAAGAAATATCAGCAAAATTCAAAGGGAACCAACTGTATGGGAAAACATAATTGCCAATGATACCTCAGACAAGGGTTTGATCTCCAAAATATACAAAGAACTAATGTGACTCAACACCAGGAAGACAGACAGCCCAATTAAAAAATGGGCAAAGGACCTGAACAGACAACTCACTGAGGAAGATATACAAAGGACCCAGAGGCATATGAAAGAATGCTCAACATCGCTAGTCATTAGAGAGATGCAAATTAAAACTACAATAAGATACCACCTCACACCTGTCAGAATGGCAATCATCAGCAAACCAACAAACAACAAGTGTTGGCGAGGATGTGGGGCAAAGGGAACCCTCATCCACTGTTGGTGGGAATGTAGGCTGGCGCAGCCACTGTGGAAAACAGTATGGGGCTTCCTTAAAAAGCTAAAAATGGAACTGCCTTTTGATCCAGCAATTCCACTACTTGGACTATACCCAAAGAAGCCTGAGACACCAATTCAGAAGAACCTATGCACACCTATGTTCATAGCAGCGCTATTTACAATAGCCAGGTGCTGGAAACAGCCTAAGTGCCCATCGGTGGATGATTGGATCAATAAACTTTGGTACATTTACACAATGGAATTCTATATGGCAGAAAGAAAGAAGGAACTTGTACCCTTTGCAACAACATGGATGGAACTGGAGAGTGTTATGCTTAGTGAAATAAGCCAGTCAGTGAAGGACAAATATGATATGATCTCACCCATTATTGGACAATAATGAGCAAAACTAACAACAGGGAAAACAGAACCAAGTATATGAATACAAGGAATAGGCCTGCAGTGGTCAGGGGGAAAGAGGTTGGGGGGAGGGGGGACGTAGAGGCAAAGAAGGGGAGCAGCTTAGATAAGAACCTAGTATAAAGGAACCATGGACATGGACAACAGGTGGGATTGAGTTTAGGGGGAATGGGTGGGTGGGGAGGGGGACAGAGGGGAGCAAAAAATGGATGGATGTAATACAACAACAATGAAGTTAAAAAGAAAAGAAAAGAAAAGAAAAAAGAAATGTCACAGATATTTCCATGTACCCTTAACTGAACATCCCTTTTGTTTTGTTAATGTCCATCACTCCTAAAGTAATGTGCATATCAGCTATTTCTTTAAACTGAAAGAGCTTTATAATTACACTAGAACATTTTTTAAAATTTTATTGTTGTATTACATCCATCCCCTTTTTGCTCCCCTCTGTCCCCCCACCCACCCACCCATTCCCCCCAAAGTCAATCCCACCTGTTGTCCATGTCCATGGTTCCTTTATACTAGGTAGAACATTTTTTAATCCTCACTCAAGGATATATTTATTGATTCCAGAGAGAGAGGGAGAGAAAGAGGGAGATGGATGGACATCAATGTGAGAAATAAGGATCCTTTGCCTCCCATAATTGCTCCAAATGAGGAATGAATCAGCAACTTAGGCATGTACCCTGACCAGAAATCCAACTTGCAACTTTCAGCTTACCAGATCACACTCCAAGCAACTGAGCCATATTAGGCAGGGCCATTACAATATAATAATAATAATGGTTTTTCAATGAATTAGTCACTTCTCTACAATTTTAGGATTTTATGCCAATTGACTTATGGCAATTATTTTCTTCTTAGACTTTTTATTCTCATTTATTTTAGCTTAGTAATACTTTAGGTTTTCTGGTTTAGGCCTTGTCTATTGTTATTGTTTTTGTTTATATTCTTTATAAATGTTTTTGGCAGATGGACCAAGATGGCAGAGGAGTAAGTAGGGCTACACCAATCTTCTCCTAAGACCAACCTGGAATTATAACATAATTGGGGAGAAATCATCTGGAATAACCAGCAGAACACCAGCTGGACAGAAGCCTTATAACCATGGACAGAACAGAAGAGGCCGCTTCATCATAACATAATTTGTAGAAAATTTGGAGATGCAAGAGGGCTAAATAAGCTTCCACTGGCAGCAGCTTAAGGGTCTGGAGCCAGGTATTGCACTTCAGGAGGATGGGTTCTAAACCCCTAGCTGGGCTTCCAAGCCTACAACAACACAACTGAGTAAAACAGCATCTAGCTATGAAAAGCACAAAGCCATTTGTTTTAGTAGCTTGAGCTGGCAAGACACAAAGAATTACTATAGTGACCAAGCATAAAAAGCAATGGCACATAATTGCTTCTCAGAGTTTTGGCTAAGATCAAGTGTGAAAAACATTGGCACACACTTACCCTGAGCACCAGCAAAGGGAAGGCAGAGTGGACTAGATATGCTTAAGGAGAATTTGGAGTGGTGGCTTTGAGAAGAAAAATGAGGGAACAGCCAATGGAGTCCCAGTGTTGACTCATCCTCTGTACAGCAGGCTGACTACATTGTGCCAACCAATGTCTACCAGAGGGGATGTCATGGCCCCACCCATTAGAATAAATCAGTCCCACCTATCAGTACCTGAGTCTGGCTGCTGATCACAGATTGATTGGATCAAAAACTAAATTAACTTGCCTAAGCCTGACCGCCGATAAATATGATTGGACTAACACTGAATTAATTGGCTCTGCCAGTGGTGTTTAAGGGGAACACTGATCACAGATTTATTGGATTACAACTGAATTAATCTTCTGCCCCCAGCAAATGATACCTACACCTGATAGCTGAGCACAGTTTAATTGCATTAAAAACTGAAGGGCACACAAGACAGTGGATCTGTGGTTGTCTCCAACAGGCTGACTAGGCCAAGAGTATGGAATGATCTGACATCACCAGAGGTGGATCCAGGAAGTAAAGAAAGTATATCTTTACATGACATAAGGTCACACAACAAAGACGGGAACTCAAAAAAAAAATCTAAGAAACAAAAACAAACAAGAAGAATCACCTAAAATAAAAAGAAAAAGAAAGTCCACCAATGAAAAGAAAGGAGGAATCTCCAGAAAGACTACTAAATGAAAGAGTGATAAACAAACTATCAGACATGGAATTCAAAATAATGATAGAGAAGTTCAATGAGCTCAGCTAGCTCAAAGAAAACTATAAACAACTCCAGGGGAACTATAAAGAACTCAAGGGAAGCTACAAGGAGCTTATTAAGAATGATGCAAGTAATTGGACTATACCCAAAGAATCCTGATTAGCCAGTCAGTGAAGGACAAATATCATATGATCTCAACCATTACGGGACAATAATGAGCAAAACTAACAACAAGCAAAACAGAACCAAGTATATGAATACAAGGAATAGGCCTTCAGTGGTCAGGGGGAAAGGGGTTGGGGGGGTTGGGGGGGGGAGAGGGGAGGCAGAGGCAAGAAAGGGGAGCAGCTTAGACAAGAACCTAATATAAAGGAACCATGGACATGGACAACAGGTGGGATTGACTTTGTGGGGAATGGGTGGGTGGGGAGGGGAGCAAAAAGGGGATGGATGTAATACAGCAACAATAAAAAATAGTAAGAAAATTTTTTAAAAAAAAGAAGAAGAATGATGCAAGTATTAAAAATGACATTGAAACTATCAATAAGAGCCAGGAGCAAATAAACAATACAATTTCCAAGTTAAAGAATACAGGAGAAGGAGTCAAAAGCAAGTTAGAGGAAGCAGAGAATTCGATCAACAAGTTGAAGGATAAAGTAGAAAATAATTCCCAGAAAGTACAAAAGAAAGAAAAAAGACTGAAAAAGAATGAAGAGGTTTAAAAGAGTTGCAGAACAACATGAAAGGCAATAATATACATATCACAGGAATACCAGAAGTTGATAAGAAGGGGAGGAAAACCTGTTTGCAAAAGTAATGACTGAAAGCTTCCCTAGATTGATAAGTGAAAGTGTCACTCAAGTTCAGGAAGTACAGAGGGTGCCAATGAAGATACACCCAAACAGGCCCACTTCAAGACAAATAATTAAAATGGCAAATTTCAAAGAGAAGGAGAGAATCCTAAAAGTATCAAAAGAGAAATAGCTAATAAAATATAAGGGGGTTCTGATAAAGTTATCAGCTGATTTTGTAACAGAAACACTACAAGCCAGGAGGGAATAGCAAAAAATATTCCAAGCAATGAAAAAGCAAAGCCTACAGTCAAGAACACTCTACCCAGCAAGGCTCTCATTCAAAATTGAAGATGAAATAAGAAGTCTCCCAGACAAAAGAAGGCTAAAAGGCATACTTCTCCACCAAATCAGCATTATAAGGGATGCTAAGGGGTCTGCTCTAAAAAGATGAAAAAAAGAAAAGAAAAACAGACAGAAAAGAACACAGATACAAAGGGAAAAAATGTCAATAAATAAGTACCTGTCAACAATAATCTTAAACATAAATGGATTCAATGAATCAAGCAAAAGACATAGGGTAACTGAATGGATAAGAAAATATGACCCACAAATATTCTGTCTAAATGAGACCCACCTCAGAACAAAAGATTGACATAGACTGAAATGAAGAAAAGGAAAAAATATATATTTCAAGCAAATGAACATGAAAAAAAGGCTGGGGTAACAAAATTTATATCAGACAAAATAGTTTTTATAATGAAGGACATAAACATATACAAAGAAGGACATTTCATAATACTTAATGGAAAAATTCATCAAAGAAGATATAATCTTTGTAAACATATAGGCACCCAATATAGGGGCACCTGAGTATATATGGAAAATTTTGGAGGACTTAAGGATATTGACAGCAACACACTAATAGTAGGGGATTGTAATACCCCATTATCAACAATGGGCAGATATTTCAGGCAAAAAAAAACACCAATGATATTGTGGCATTGAACAACACACTCGATGAAATGGACTTAACTGATATATACAAAACATTTTACTTCAAAGAATCAAAATATACATTCTTTTCAAATGCACAAGGAAGATTCTCTATGATAGATCACATGGCAGGACACAAGACAAGACTCCACAAATACAAGAAAATTGAAATCATACCAAGCATCTTCTCAGATAACAACCATTTGAAACTAGAAAAGCTCAAAGAAAAAACACAAAACATGGAGATCGAATAACATGCTATTAAGTAATAAATGTGTTAACCATGAGATCAAAGGAAAACGCAAAGAGTCTGGAAACAAATGAAAATGAACATACAATTGTTAAAAATCTATGGGACACAGCAAAGGCAGCCCTGAGATGGAAGTTCATAGCAATGCAGGCCTACCTAAAATGGCTTGAAGAAGCTTAAATAAACAATCTAACCATAAAGCTACAAAAGTTAGAGGAACAACAACAAATGAAGCCCAGTGCAAGTAGAAGAAAGAAAATCTCAAGATCAGAGTGGAATTAAATGACATACAGACTAAAAGAACAATTCAAAGGATCAAAAAATCCAGAGCTGGTTCTTTGAAAGATATGCAAATCAATAAGCCTTTAACAAGACTCATCAATGAAAAAAGAGAGAGGATCCAAATGAAAAAATCAGAACTGACAGAGGAGAAATCACAACTGATACTACAGAAGTACAGAAGATTGTAAGAAATTACTATGAACAGCTATACGACAAGAAATGACAACATGAGTGTAACAGATAAACTTGCGGAAATATATAGTTTTCCAAAACTGAATAAAGAAGAATCAGGAAGCCTTAATAGACTGATAACAACTAGTGAAATTGAAGACGTAACAAAAATCTCCCAAAGCACAAGAGCCCCAGACCAGATGGCAACACAGGTGAATTTTACCAAACATTTGGGGAAGAACTAACTCCTATCCTTCTCAACCTATTCAAAAAACCCAAGAAGAGGTAAGGCTCACAAAGTCTTTCTATGAGGACAGTATTATTCAAATCCCAAAACCAGGTCAAGACACAACAAAGAAAGAAAACTATAGGACAATATCTCTAATGAACAGATGCTATAATCCTCAACAAAGTATTAGCAAACTGGATCCAGCAACACATTAAAAAGATGATAAACCATGTTAAATGGGATTCAGCCCAGAGCTGCAAGGATGGTACAGTATATGCAAATCAATAAATGTAATACACCACATAAACAAAAAGACTAAAGCCATATGATCATATTATTAGATGCTGAAAAACTATTTGATAAAGAACAGCATCCATTTATGATAAAAATTCTCAGTAAAGTGGGAATAGAGGGAGCATACCTCAACATAATAAAGGCCATATATGAAAAACCTGAAGCCAACTTCATACTCAATGGGCAAAACTGAAATTTTCCTCCTAAGATCAGGAAAAAGACAAGGTTGCCCACTCTCAATTTCTGTTCAACATCATTTTGGAAGTTCTTACCCTAGTGGTCAGACAAGTAAATGGACTCAAAGACATCCCAATTGGAATAAGTGAGTGAAAATGTCATTAATTGCAGATGACATGATGGTGTATGTAGAAAACCTGATAGACTTCACCAAAAAACTACTCAACCTAATAAGCAAATTTAGCAAAATAGCTGGATATAAAGTAATTCTTCAGAAATCAAAGGCACTTTTGTATACCAACAATGAAACTTTAGAGATAGAAGTTGGAAATAAATTTCATTTACTATAGCAACAAGAAAAACAGAGTACTTAGGAATAAACTTACCAAGGAGGTAAAAAAAACCGTATTTGGAAAACTACAGAACAGTGAAGAAAGAAATTACAGAAGATACAAATAAACAGAAGCATATACCATGTTAATGAATGAGGAGAATTAATATCATTAAAATGTCCATACTACCCAAAGCAATCTATAGGTTCAATGCAATCCCAATTAAAATACCAATTACATATTTCACAGATATAGAAAAAAATACTTCAAAAATTTAAATGGAACTAAAAATGACCACAAATAGCCACTGCCATCTTGAGAAAGAAGAAGGAAGTAGGAGAAATCACACCACTGGACATCAAACTACAATACAAGGCCACTGTGATCAAAAGAGTCTGGTACTGGCATAAGAATAGACATGTAGATCAATGGAACAGAATAGATAGCCCAGAAATAAACCGAAAACTCTATGGTCAATTAATATTTGAAAAAGGGGAGGAGTTTTAAAATGGAGTGAAAATAGCCTTTTCAACAAGTGGTGGGAGAACAGGACAGGGATATACAAAAAATAAATAAATAAAGCTAGAACATCAACACCATACATCAGAAAAAATTCAAGTTGGATAAAGGATGCAAACATAAGTCATGTGTAAGTCCAAGAGGAAATTATAGGCAGTAAAGTTTCAGATATCCCACACAGCAATATTCTCACCTATATTTCTTCAAGGACAAGGGAAATAAATAAAGGAGAAGATAAACAAATGCCACTACATCAAATTGAAAAGCTTCTGTTCAGCCAAAGAAACCAACAAGAAAATAAAAAGAGAACCAACCACATGGGAAAACATTTGGGAAAGTTACCTCAGACAAGGGTTTGATCTTTAAAATATATAAAGCATTTATACAACTCAACATCAGGGAGACAGTCCAATTAAAAACTGGGCAAAGGCCTGCAGGGGTGCTGGGTGCTAGTCCTGGGCAGGAACCTCTGCCACGAGTGGGAGGGGACACCCTGCGGACTCCAGAATATCTGCAGCCCTAAAACCCAGCCAGGCCGCAAGAGGCCCAGCCTACCTGGGGACAGACACTCAGAATCAGCCCTGACTGTGACAATCAGAGGCCATGCCATGCGCCAAGACTGGCTAGAATATAGACTATAGACTGTAAAGTCCTGACCAAGAAAAAGAGGCAGCCTCACGAAAGGGATTGCCGCTAATCTCAAGCACCTGAGTAATACCAAGAGCAATATGAACTATTAATCCCCAACATATCCTTTGCAAAAGTTACTTCTCACATATTCTTAATCCCCCCCATACCTCAATCCACTGAAATACCCAAGACCCTCCCCCTACTCTCGAATTAAAGTCTACTCACTCTATGGCTACAACGCATTCCCAGTCCTCATCTAAGTATTCCTCCCTTCCCCAGCCACCTAAACTCTTTCTTTACTCTTTTCTTCCTTCCTCTTTTTATTTATTTATTTTTTATTTTTTATTTTCCTTTTCTTCCTGGTAAAGCCCACAGGTTCTGGCTCCACCCGAACCAATCAGAAATCATAAAGAGGGAACAGACACATATAACCTTTCTTTATTAATATTGATTTCTCTTTGTCTTGTGACTTACCCACCTGCCCCCCCCCACTTTTTTTTTTTTTTTTCCCTTCTTTCCTTCTCCTTTCCTTTCTCCCTGATAAAACCCACTGGTCCTGGCTCCACCTGAACCAAACAGAGATCATAAAGGGTGAACAGACACCTAAATTCTTTCATTATTAATATTGATTTCTCTTTCTCTTGTGACTTTCTTCCTTTTTTTCTTTGTTTTTTTTTTTCCTCTGCTAAAAGCCCTCAGGTCCAGGCTCCATTTGGACCAGTCAAGGATTGTTAAGGGTGAAGACCCATCTAAACCCTTTCTTCTTTTATTATTATTATCATTTATATTTCTTTTTTATTTTGTATTTTATGTTTTATTTAGTTTTGTTTTGTTTATTGTTTTGTTTTTTGTTTGTTTGTTTTTGTTTCTGTTTTTTCTGCTACGGGCCCAGAATACAAACAGACAGCCCATTTAAGGACACACCAAGAACAGCAAGTGGAGAAAATCTGGGAGATGGCAACATTGAACTCCATAAATCTCCTATCATAGAAGGGTGCTCAACTAAGGCAAGGAAGCAAAGCAGGTTAACCCAAGGAAAGAACAAAAATAAATAAATAAATAAAAAGCAAGCAAGGACAGACACCCAAATGGGGAAAAAAAGAATCAGTCCATCACCAAAAGGAAAGGAAGAATCCTCAGAAAGAACACAAAATGAAACAGAGGTACTTGGAATATCAGATAAGGAATTCAAAAGAATGATGATAGAGAAGCTCAGCGAGCTCAGCCACATCAAAGAAAATTAAAAACGACTCCAGGAGCACTACAAAGAACTCCAGGGAAATTACAAGGAACTTACTGAGAACTACAACAGCATGAAAAAGGACATGGAAACTATCAATAAGTGCCAGGAGGAAATGAAGAATACAATTTCTGAATTGAAGAATAAAGTAGAAGGAATAAACAGTAGGCTAGAGGAATCAGAGGACCAGATCAGCAAGTTGGAAGATAATGTAGACAAATAATCCAAGACAGTACAAGAGAATCAAAAAAGGCTGAACAAGACTGAAGAGGGGTTAAGAGAGCTGCAGGACAACATGAAATGTAACAACATCTGTATCATAGGGATACCAGAAGGAGAAGAGAAACAAGGAAGGGAAAACCTGTTCAAAAAAGTCATGATAGAAAATTTCCCTAACATGATGAATGAAAACGTGAATCCAGTTCAGGAAGCACGGAGGGTCCCAATGAGGATCAATCCAAACAGACCAATACCAAGGCACATTATTATTAAAAAGGTGAATCTCAAAAACAAAGAGAGAATCCTAAAAGCATCAAGAGAGAAAAGACATATAACAAAGGGGCTCCAATAAGGCTATCAATTGATTATTCAACAGAAACAATTCAAGCCAGAAGGGAATGGCAAAAAGTATTTCAAGTAATGGTAAACAAAGGCCTGAAACCAAGAATACTCTACCCAGCAAGCCTCTCATTCAAGAGAGAAGGATAAATAACAAGCTTCCCAGACAAAAAAAAAGACTAAAAGAATACACCTCTACCAAACCAACATTGCAAGAAATGCTAAAGGGTCTGCTATGAAAATCAGTAAAGAAATATATTGAAGGAATAGAGAAAGCCAAAGAGGAATACAGACACAAAGGGAGAAAATGGCAATGAATAAGTATCAATCAATAATCACCTTAAATGTAAATGGATTAAATGCACCAATCAAAAGACATAGGGTAGCCGAATGGATAAGACAATATGACCCACATATACGCTGTCTTCAAGAGACCCACCTCAGAACAAAAGATCGACACAGATTGAGAGTGAAGGGATGGAAAACTATATAGCGAGCAAATGGACATGAAAAAAAAGCTGGAGTAGCAATACTGATTTCAGATAAAATAGATTTTACAATGAAGGCCATAAAAAGGGACATAGATGGGCATTCCATAATAAGTAAGGGAACAATCCATCAGGAAGAAATAACTCTGATAAACATATACGCACCCAACATAGGAGCTTCGAAATATATAAGGAAAACATTGGAAGACTTTAAGAAAGACATAGACAGCAACACACTAATAGTAGGGGATTTTAATACCTCACTATCAATAATGGACAGATCTTCCAAACAAAAAATCCCCAGAGATGTTGTGGCATTGAACAACACTCTAGAGGAAATGACCTAACTGATGTATACAGAGTCTTTTACCCCAAAGAAGCAAAATACACATTCTTTTCAAATGCACATGGATCATTCTCCAAGATACACCACATGGTATGTCACAAGACAAGCCTCCACAAATACAGGAAAATGGAAATCATACAAAGTATCTTCTCAGATCACAATGGCTTGAAACTAGAAACCAAATTCAAAGGAAAAACCCAAAAATTCTCTAATTCATGGAGACCAAATAACATGCTTTTAAGTAATGAAGGGGTTAACAATGAGATCAAAGATGAAATCAAAAAGTTCCTGGAAACTAATGACAATGAACACACAACAGACCAAAACCTATGGGATACAGCAAAGGCAGTTCTCAGGGAGAAATTTATAGCAATACAGGCCTTCCAAAAAAAGGTCACAAGAAGATTATAAAAATGACCTAACCACAAAGCTGCAAGAACTAGAGGAGCAACAACAAACAAACACAAGAGCAAGTAGAAGGAAGGCAATCATCAAGATCAGAGCAGAACTAAATAACTCAGAGATTCAAACTACAATTCGAAGAATCAACAGGTTCAGGAGCTGGTTCTTTGAAAAAATAAACAAAATTGACAAGCCCTTATCCAGACTCATCAAGAAAAAGAGAGAGAGGACCCAAATAAACAGAATCAGAACTGAAAGAGGGGAAATCACAACTGATACCTCAGAAATACAAAAGATTGTAAGAAATTACTACAAACAACTCTATGACAAAAAAATATGACAACCTGGATGA
>PVIW01013131.1:0-17397 GCA_004026585.1 Noctilio leporinus | reverse complement strand
GTAATCTACCAAAACTGAACCCAGAAGAAGCAGAAAGCCTGAATAGGCCAATAACAACAAGTGAAATTATAGAAGTAATCCAAAATCTCCCAAAGCACAAAAGCCCTGGACCAGATGGCTACACAGGTGAATTTTACCAAACATTTAAAGAAGAACTAACTCCTATCCTCCTCAAACTATACCAAAAAATTCAGGAAGAGGGAAGACTCCCAAACTCTTTCTATGAGGCCAATATTATTCTAATCCCAAAACCAGGGCAAGATACAATGCCCAAAAATAGCCAGCACAATCTTGAGAAAGAAGAACAAGGTAGAAGGAATCACAATACCAGACTTCAAAGAATACTACAAAGCTATTGTCATCAAAACAGCATGGTACTAGCATAAGAATAGACATATAGATCAATGGAAAAGAATAGAGAGCCCAGAAATTAACCCAGGACTCTATGGTCAACTCATATTTGACAAAGGGGGAAGGAACATCCAATGGAGTCAAAACAGTCTCTTCAACAAATGGTGTTGGGAGAACTGGACAGCAACATGCAAAAAGATAAAACTAGACCACCAACTTACACCACACACCAAAATAAACTCAAGATGAATAAAGGGTTTAAACATAAGCAGTGCCACCATAAAGGTCCTGGAGAAAAATATAGGCAGTAAACTTTCGGATATCCTACGCAAAAATATGTTTATTGATACTTCACCAAGGGCAAAGGAAATCAAAGAACAAGTCAACAAATGGGACTATATCAAATTGAAAAGTTTTGTTCAGCTAAAGAAAATATCAGCAAATTCAAAGGAAACCAACTGTATGGGAAAACATAATTGCCAATGGTACCTCAGACAAGGGTCTGATCTCCAAAATATATAAAGAACTAATGCGACTCAACACCAGGGTGACAAACAGCCCAATTAAAAAATGGGCAAAGGACCTGAACAGACAACTCACTGAGGAAGATATACAAAGGGCCCAGAGGCATATGAAAGAATGCTCAACATCACCAGTAATCAGAGAGATGCAAATTAAAACTACAATAAGATACCACCTCACACCTATCAGAGTGGCAATCATCAGCAAATCAACAAACAACAAATGTTGGCAAGAATGCGGGGCAATGGGAACCCTCATACACTGTTGGTGGGAATGTAGGCTGGTGCAGCCACTGTGGAAAACAGTATGGGGTTTCCTTAAAAAACTAAAAATGGAACTGCCTTTTGATCCAGCGATTCCCCTACTTGGACTATACCCAAAGAATCCTGAAACACCAATTCATAAGAACCTATGTACACCTATGTTCATAGCGGCACTATTTACAATAGCCAAGTGCTGGAAACATACTAAGTGCCCATCAGTGTATGATTGGATCAAAAAACTTTGGTACATTTACACAATGGAATTCTATATGGCAGAAAGAAAGAAGGAACTTGTACCCTTTGCAACAACATGGATGGAACTGGAGAGTATTCTGCTTAGTGAAATAAGCCAGTCAGTGAAGGACAAATATCATATGATCTCACCCATTATGGGACAATAATGAGCAAAATAACAACAAGCAAAACAGGACCAAGTATATGAATACAGTGAATAGGCCTTCAGTGGTCAGGGGGAAAGGTGTTGTGGGGAGGGGGGAGGCAGAGACAAGGAAAGGGAGCAGCTTAGGCAAGAACCTAGTATAAAGGAACCATGGACATGGACAATAGGTGGGATTGACTTTGGGGGGAATGGGTGGGTGGGGAGGGGGACAGAGGGGAGCAAAAAAGGGATGGACGTAATACAACAACAATAAAATTAAAAAATAGTAATAATAATGGGCAAAGGGAGTTCCAGCAAGATGGCAGAGGAGAAAGTAGAGCTACATCAATTTCCTCCCAGGTGACATCTGGAATTACTTTTTTGGAGAAAAAGTCAGCTAGGATTACCAACAGAACAGCAGCTGCAAAGAAATCCTATAGCCATGGACAGAACAGAAGAGGCCACTTCATAACAACATGACTGTTAGGAATCACAGAAACATGAGAGGGCTGGCTAGGCCCCAACTGGAGGCAGAAGCTGTAGGAATGGAGTCAGGGCTCCCCCTGAGAAGGGTGTGTTCTGTCCCCTCAGCTTGTTTTCCTAGCCTATAGCAACATGGCTTAGAGTAGAGCAGCACCCAGCTGAGAAGGGAGGAAAGCTGTGCAGTTTATTAGGGTAGGAGAGCGCTGGAGACAGAAAACTACTAGGATGACCAAAGTGAAAATACATTGGCACCCACCTACCCTGGGCTCCAGCAGAAGGAGGGCAGAGAGGACTGGAGTCACGTGGGGAGAATTTGCAGTTGATGGCTTGGAAGAGAGAAGTGGGGAAGCGGATGTGGGGATCCCAGTGCTGAATCACAGCCCACACCGGGGCTGACTGCACTGCACCAAGTGGCTTACCTAGGAGGGATCCTCATAGTCTAGCCCACTGGAAGCAATCTGCTCTGCCCAGCGGTGCCTGAGCCTGGTGCCTGATCACAATTCTTTGACTTACATCTAAATGAAACTCTTCTACCCTGCCCTGCCCTGCCCTGTCTGAGTATAAATATTATAGTTGGCACCTAAAGCGGTATCTCTTGCCCAGAAGCACCTGGGCCTGGCAGCTGATTACAAACTCTCTGACTTACAGCTGGGTCAATCAGCCCCACACAGCGGCATGCAAACCTAGTGGCTGATAGTGGATTCATTGCTTTGCAATTGAGTCAGTCCTTCTCACTTAGCAGAGCCTGGGCCTGGCAGCTGAATACAAATTTCTGATTTACAGCTGGGTCAGATAGTCGGCCCCCACACAGTGACAAGTGAGCCTGGTGACTGATGGTGGATTCATTGGTTCACAACTGAGTTGGTTTGTCCTGCCCACTGGCCTCTGGGCCTGGTGGCTGATCACAAACTCATTGGATTATAAATGAATTTTTTAGTACAGCCCTATGTCCCCTTAGCCTGGCAGCTGATCACAGAGTCATTGGATTATAATAGAATTTTTCACTTGAGCCCAGCACCACCTGAATTGGTGGCTAATTACCAATTCATTGTACTAAATTGTACCCTGGTGTCTAGCTGAGCAGCTCCTGAACCTGTTGGCCAAACACAGATTCATTGATTTACATCTGAATCTGTCCCATCAGGCTGCACCTGAGCTGGTGGCTGGTTCATGGGATTATAATTGAACCTCACTGTCTATACCAGCCAGGCCCGAGTTTGGTAGCTGATTTATTGATTTTCAACTAAATTGGTCTGTCACCCCAAGCAGCACCTGAGCCTGGTGGTGAATCACAGAATGACAGGATTACAACTAAATCAATCCTTCAAGGCCAGCAGTTCCTTAGCCTGGCAGCTGATCATAACCTGATTGGATTACAATAGCACCTAAAAAGGGGTAGATAAAGTAAGTCCATCACCAAAAGGAAAGGAGGGATTCTCAAAAAGATCACTAAATGAAACAGGGGCAAGCAAACTATCAGATGTAGAATTCGAAATAATGACAGAGAAGCTCAATGAGCTTAGCCAGCACAAAGAAAACTATAACCAACTCCAGGGAAGCAAAAAAGAACTTACTGAGAACTACACCAACATTAAAAAGGACTTAGAAACTATGGGTAAGAGCCAGGAGGGAATGAAGAACACAATGTTTGAATTGAAGAATACAGTAGAAGGAATCAACAGCAAGCTAGAGGAAGCAGAAGAAATAGGTCAGCGAGCTGGAGGACAACTTAGAAAAATATTCCAAACAGTACAACATAATGAAATAAAACTGAACAAGAAGGAAAAACTTTCAAGAGAGCTGCAGGACTACATGAAACACCATAATATTTGTATTACAGGGATACCAGAAGGACAAGAGAAACAAGGAATGGAAAAGCTGTTCAAAAAAGTATTGAGAGAAAACTTCCCTAACATTATGAGTGAAAATGTTACTCAAGTTCAGGAAGCACAGACGTTGCCAACGAGGAGGAATCCAAACAGGCCCACTTGAAGACACATTAAAATTAAAATGACAAATTTCAAAGACAAAGAGAGAATCATAAAAACATCAAGAGTGAAACAGCAATAAATAAATAAATAAATAAATAAGGGCCCTCCAATAAGGTTACCAAATTATTATTCAACAGAAACAATATAAACCCAAACAGAATGGCAAAAAATTATTGTAAGCAATGGGAAACAAAGGCCAGTAACCAAGAATACTCTATCCAGCAAGGCTTTCATTCAAAATGGAAGGAGAAATGAAGAGATTCCCAGACAAAAAAAAAAATGACGAAAATAATACATCTCTACCAAACCAGCATTGCAAGAAATGCTAAAGGGTCTGCTAAAGAAGAAGAAGAAGAAGAAGAAGAAGAAGAAGAAGAAGAAGAAGAAGAAGAAGAAGAAGAAGAAGAAGAAGAAGAAGAAGAAATAGCAAATAGGAAGAGACAGGAACACAAAGTACAAAGGGGGGAAATGGCAATAAATAAGTACCAATCAACAATAGCCTTAAATGTAAATGTATTAATGTGCTAATCAGAAGACATAGGGTAGCTGAATGGATAAGAAAACATAACCCACATATATACTGTCTTCAAGAGACCCAACTCAGAACAAAGATCGACACAAATAGAAAGTGATGAAATCAAATTACATATATCAAGCAAATGGACATGAATAACAGGCTGGAGTAGCAATACTTATTTCAGAAAAAAAATAGATTTTTCAATGAAGGCCCTAAAAAGAAACAAAGAAAGACATTTCATAATCCTTAAGGGAAGAACCCATCAAGAAGATATAATCCTGGTAAACATATGCACCCAGCATGGGAGCCCCCAAATATTTTTAAAAATTTTTGGAGGACTTCAAGAAGGATATAGATAGCAACACACTCATATAGGGGATTTTAATACACCACTATCAACAATGGACAGAACTTCCAAACAAAAAAACACCAAGGATATTGTGGCACTGAGCAACACTCTAAAAGAAATGGACCTAACGAATATATATGGAACATTTCACCAAAAAAAGGAAAATACACATTCTTTTTAAATGCACATGGAACATTCTCTAAGATAGACCACATGGTAGGTCACAAGACAAGTTTCCAGCAAAATTGAAATTATAAATTGAAATTATACTAAGCATCTTCTCAGATCACATGAATTGAAACGAGAAACCAACTTCAAGAGAAAAAACTAAAAACACTCTAACCCATGGAGACTTAAAATGCTTTTAAGTAAGGAATAGGTTAACAATGAAATGAAAGATGAAATATAAATGTTTCTCGAAACAAATGACAATGAATACACAACAGCCCAAAACCTATGGGACACTGCAAAGGCAATCCTCAGAGGGAAATTCATTGCACTACAGGCCTAACTAAAAAGAATAGAAGAAGCTTATACAAACAACCTAACCATAAAGGTGCAAGAAGTAGAGGAGCAACAACAAACAAAGCCCAGAGCAAGTAGAGGGAAGAAAATCATCAACAGCAGAACAGAATTAAATAACTTAGAGACTAAAACTACAATTTGAAGAATTAATAAGTACAGAAGCTGGTTCTATGAAAAAATAAATAAAATCAGCAAGCCTTTAACCAGACTCATCAAGACAAAGAGAGAGAATACCCAAAGAAACAGAATCAAAAAGAGGAGAAATCACAACTGATACTTCAGAAATACCAAGGGTTGTAAGAAATAACTAAAAAAAAATAAAACTATATAACAAGAAATATGACTACCTGGATGAAATGGACAAATTTTGGGACATGTGTCATCTACCAAAGCTAAATTCAGAAGAAGGAGAAAGCCTGAATGGACTAAAAACTAGTGAAATTGAAGAAATAATAAAAAATCTTCCAAAGCACAAGAGCCCCGGACCAGAAGGCAACACAGGTGAATTCTACCAAACATTTAGAGAACTAACTCCTATCCCTATCAACCTTTACCAAAAAATACAAGAAGAGGGAAGACTACCAAACTCTTTTTATGAGTCCAATGCTATTCTAATTCCAAAACCAGGTCAAGACACAACTAAGAAAGAAAACTATAGGCCAATATCTCTGATGAACATAGATGCTAAGATTCTCAACAAAATATTGGCTAACCGGATCCAGCAATGCATTCAAAAGATCATACATTATGATCAAGTGTGTTTCATCCCAGGGATGCAAGGATGGTATAACATTCACAAATCAATAAATGTAATGCCCCACATCAACAAAATGAAAGACAAGGACCATATGATCATATCAATAGATGCTGAAAAAGCATTTGACAAAATACAGCAACCATTTATGATAAAAACCCTCAGCAAAATGGGAATAGAGGGAGCATACCTCAACATAATAAAGACCATATATGAGAAACCTGAAGCCAACATCGTACTCAATGGCTCAAAACTAAATGCTTTCCCCCTAAGATCAGGAATGAGACAAGGCTGTCCACTTTCTCCACTTCTGTTCAACATTGTTTTGGAAGTTCTAGCCATAGCTATCAGAGAAGAAAAAGGAATCAAAGGTATCCAAATTGGAAAGTAGGAAGTAAAACTGTCATTATTTGCAGATGACACAATAGTGTACATACAAAACCTGATAGACTCCATCAAATACTTACTTGACCTAATAGGGAAATTTAGCAAAATAGCTGGGTATAAAGTCAATATCCAGAAATAAAAAGCATTTTTGTATACCAATGATGAAACATCAGAAATAGAAGCTAGAAAACAAATCCCATTTACCATAGCAATAAGAAAAATAAAGTACTTAGGAATAAACTTAACCAAGGAGGTAAGAGACCTCTACTCAGAAAACTACAGAATATTGAAGAAAGAAATTAAGGAGATACAAATAAATGGGAGCATATATCATGTTAATAAATGGGAAGAATTAACATCATTAAAATATCCATACTACCCAAAGCAACCTATAGATTCAATGCAATTCCAATTAAAATACTAATGACATACTTCACAGAGATAGAAAACGTACTTCCAAAATTTATATGGATCTGTGGCTGGAGGCAGGTGAAAAGCAACCATACATTGATGTTTCTCTCCCTCTCTGCCTCTCTCTCTTCCCCTCTTTCTAAAAATAATAAAATAAAATCTTTAAAAAAAAAATTTATATGGAGCCAAAAACACCCATGAATAGCCAAAATCCTGAGAAAGAGGAACAAGGTAGGAGGAATAACAATACCGGACATCAAACTATATTAGAAGGCTACTGTAATCTAAACAGTTTTGTACTGGCATTAGAATAGACATATAGACCAATGGAACAGAACAGAGAGCCCAGAAATAAACCCAGGACTCAATGGGCAATTAATATTTGACAAAGGTGAAGGAACATAAAATGGAGTAAAAACAGTCACTTCAATAATGGTGTTGGGAGAACTGGACAGCAACATGCAAAAAAATAAAAGTAGACCACCAACTTATACCATATACCAAAATAAACTCAAGATGGATAAAGGACTTAAGCATAAGCAGTGCTACCATATAGGTCCTGCAGGAAAATATAGGCAGTAAAATTTTAGATATCCTATGCAGAAATATGTTTACTGATAATTCTCCAAGGACAAAGGAAATAAAAGAATAAATAAACAAATGGGACTATATCAAACTGAAAAGTTTCTGTTCAGCTAAAGAAAACACCAGCAAAATTCAAAGGGAACCAACTGTATGGAAAAATATATTTGCTAATGATACTTCAGACAAGGGTTTGATCTCCAAAATATATAAAGAAATTATGTGACTCATAATTTCAAAGGACCTCAGCAGATAACTTTCTGAGGGAGACATACAAAAGGCCCAAAGGCATATGAAACATCACTAGCCATCAGAGAGATGCAAATTAAAACCACAATAAAATACCACCTCACTCCTGTCAGAATGGCAGTCATCAACAAATCAACAAACAACAAGGGCTAGCGAGGATGTGGGAAAAAGGGAACCCTGGTGCACGCCTGGTAGGCATGCAAAAAGGGGATGGATGTAATACAACAACAATAAAATTAAATTAAAATAAGAATTCATAGAACCAGAAAATCAGATAATATTGCATGAAATAAGATAAAAAAGGTCAAATATAGAAGTTATGGTCATAAATAGAGTAAGTTATTTCCTCCTTTTTAAACAACACACTTCCAAAATGTGTCTAATTTTTATGAAACAATAATGTCCTTTATAGGCTTTGGCCAGATAGCTTAGTTGGTTGGAGCACTGTCCTGATACTCCAAGGTTGTGGGTTTGATCCCTGTAAGGGCACATACAAGAATCAACTGATTAATGCATAAATAAGTGGATCAATAAATTGATGTTCCTCTCTCCTCCCACCTGCAATTTCACCCCTCTTTGAACTCAATATATATAGAAAAAGAATGTCACTTGTACAAATGATAAGCAAAACTCTTCTTGATAAATTTAAAACAGAAAAAAATATTTTTGCTTTCTTTCTTGCAGTGCTTACAGTGTAGCTATCAGAGAAAATGTAATTCTATTTGGAAAGAATTAAACAGAAAAATAATATTACATAATGAAAATATGAGTCATGAACATTTATCTTCCAAAACACACTGATTTTTTAAATGAGAGGCATGTTTTATAAAAATTTGATTCCTTAAAATGTTATAATACCATGCCTAATAATTCAAAAGTAGTCACAGGATGAAGCGTTTCAATATTAACTAATGATGTACAAAATCAGTCTCCTCTTTATTTACTGCTCAATACAAGTAATCCCCTAATCATTGACTTAACTTTGTTACTTCAAAATGTTATTTAAATACAATGCAAAGTGAAATCTCAAGATGTTGAATAAATGTAGCATTTCATGGAGTGGATGAAAATAGTGCTGATATTTCTTTTACATTATGTTTTGATACCATATAAATGCTCAATGAGGAATTTTTTTACTGGTTTTACAATCAGTTAACAATAGGTAAAAAAACATTGAGAAACAACATAATTTTTAACAGCTTCTTTTTGTCTTTATTGTTCTATCTTTCCCAAAAATTTGCATAGTATTTTGATTACTTTTATGTCACAGAATTTATGTTAAAGATCACAGAGTTTTAGCCCCTCATACATTATTATATGCATTATAATGAGTTTAGTAACATTTTCAGCATCCCTTGACTGTATGACTTAATGCAGATTATATATTTTTGTTATGTTCTTATTGCCTTTACTGTTTAATTAATTTCACCTAATCTTATACGGCTTTAGGATATCATTTCTGTGCTTTCTTCTTTAGAGAAAGAAGAATGAATTAGGTTAGTTGCCTTTATAAACATGTTAAATAATATAATTCTACACTTCAATTTCTCCTTTACCCTTTTAGTTAACATTCTGTCAGGTTTAAAGATGAAAAGAAAAACCCATATTCATAAAATTAACTTCCCCATTGGCCAAACAGTTCAGAGTAAATGTTTAGTATTTAGCCCTTCTCTATATTTTAACCAAGTAATCAAATTTTTCTGTTACATAGTCTCTCAATAGCATTCATGCTATCATATGCCAATGTCTTGGGAGTCATTAAAAAAACCTCTTGAAAAATTTAAGATTCTTCTGTAGTATATTGTTATTATCATCCACGGGTGATACATGCACACTGACACCCCTGCATCAGAAACTCATATTCTAACCACCACTGTAAAGAGAAAACAACACAGTGTAATCATTTAAATTCAAGTTTGTCTCACACTGTCTTGGCATTTTAAATTTCTTCATCATTGGTAATAGTAAATGGGTTGTATTTAAAAGTAATATTTATGTGTAGAATAAGGAAAACAAGAATAAGCTAGTCCTTTGAGGACTTTCATTGAAAAATGTTGGCTGGTTTAGATCTACAAATGTGGTGAGCCAAAATGTTCCCAGGTGTTTACTTTTCACCTGTTTTTTTAACAACCCACATCTGTATTAAAATTACTTTTAAATCAAAGCAATAATTGTCAAGTGAAACATGCTCTATTTCCTTAATTCTGTGTTAGAAATTGGGTAGCTAAGTAGGACTTAACTAATCCCCAAATCAAAATACTTGGGTACCTTTCAATTTATAATCAGCATACACATGAATTTAATCAAATGTGGCAATTGGAGAAGTTCTTTTATGGACAGATTCTGCCTTCCACCTCAGCTGGCACCTCCCCCATCTAGCAGGAGTTAAGAGAACCAGATTTTATTAAATAACCTAGGCATACTTGAGAACAGAGGTATATAGCATGGTTGAAATCTCAAAGGGATACAGACTACTTTGATATTGATTTGGTATGATTAATTTATTTATCAGTTAATATTCCTCTTGAAAATTGAGAAATGCCCTGTCAAGCTGGGGAACAAATTGGCTGAAACAAAGTTTTCCAAAACAGCATTTCACCATAATTCCAATAGGAGCCTTCGGCCCAGCTAATTCTAATCATTCCTCTTCTCTGCATTCCAGACTGAACACTGCAAAATATTGGCTCCTCAAATCCCTATCTCCATTCTGCTTGGTACACCTTTTTGCATGCTCTTCCCACCCCTGAGTGTCCCTCAGTTTATTTGCATTCTCCAGATCTACAATAGACTGTAAACTCCACTCCTGCGGTCTATTAGGTTATTCTCTCCTTTCATTTACTTTCATGGTAAATAGTTTACTTCCTCACCACACTGATGTTCAGCTTGGTAATATGACTTGCTTTGGCCAATGAGGTATTAGCAGTCAGTCATAATGCAAGGGTAGCTCAACAAATATCTTCATGGCTGATTTGTGCTCTCTTGCATGTCTGCTGTTGCTGTGAGAACATGCTTGGTTAGCCTAGTGGTCTCAGGCAGGGGATGATGCCAAACATATATGATACAGAGATGGCTTACCTAAACTGATTAAACCAGATTTTAAACAAACCCCTTCTACCATAGACATATAAGTTAAATAAATGCTTACTGTTGTGTACACTGAAATTTTGAAGTTCTTTGTCATGCAATAATAACTAATTGGTATACTTTCCTTAAGTCTTTATCATTAGGTTTTAAGTGACAACTGCTTTTCCTTTCAAGGGAGTGATCATTTTCCGTTGACTTACGTGCTGCAGGGAAACAAGGTACATTTGGAGTTCCCCAAGTCCTATGTCAATTCTAGATAACTAATTTTATTTTTTTCATCTTCTTTAAAAAACTCTTTTTTTTTTCCTGCAGGCCTCATAATGTGTGTTTTGTGTCTTGCTTCATACACAATTTACTGCTGCTGTTTATAGATTAGGACTTTTCCCACTACTTGTACAGCATTTGGAATGTTTCCATCTTTCCTTCTCCTCAAATCCTTATTATTGTCCTCAGAGACCTTGATATTAAAATGGGTGATCCAGCTGAGTTCCTGCCATTCAATATCTTAATTTCATCTTTAGTGCCTAAGATGAACCATTCTAATTCTATACACACCTCTTTGGTGTGTTTTTCCAAAAAAAAAAAAAAATTTTAAAGATTTTATTTCATTATTTTTAGAAAGAGGGGAAGGGAGAGAGGCAGAGAGGGAGAGAGACATCAATGTATGGTTGCTTTTCACCTGCCTCCAGCCACAGACCTGACTGGAGACCTGGTTTGCAACCTGGTTATGTGCCCTGGCTGGGGAATCGAACGTGCAACCTTTCGGTTCGCAGGCCGGCGCCTTATCCACTGTGCTACCAGCCAGGGCCCATATAAATGGTTTTAATCATTATAACATGCTGGCAATTTTCACATAATTATTTCCATATTTGTATTCTCCTAACCTAGTTCAATCCACTTGCATCATGGGAACATGAAACTAAGTATTTAACAAACTAAACACATTGCTTTCATCATCAAAACTTATCTGCTGTTTGTTTGTTTATTTTTCTTATTTATTCTATTATTGTTGTCCCAATTTTTCCCCATTTGTTCTCTTCCATCTAGCCCATCCACCACTCTCACAATTAATCCCCACACAGTAGTCCCTGTCCATGGGCTATTCAGGTATGGTCTTTGATTAATCCCCTTCTCTCCACTAATTCCCTCCTCCCCTCTCTGCTCTGGTAGCTGTCAGTCTGTTCCATGTTTCCATGTCTCTGCTTCTGTTTCGCTCATTAGTATATTTTGTTAGAATCCTCTTACAAGGGTATTTGTCTTTCACCAACTGGTTTATTTCACTTAGTTTAATAGTCTCCAATTGAAATTACGCTGTTGCAAAAGGTAGGAATTCCAGATTTGTTGTTTCAATTGAGATATTGCCTGATTTGCATCTCCTGAAAGAAGGGGTTCTAATCTGTGCCTAACCAGATTAACTATTCCCACAGTGCTCAGAGACAAGAAATAGGACAGATTGCCAAAACTGTGCAGCATCACATAAAAGAATACCAGAGTGGTAGCAGGCCCAAATGGAAGCCCAGTGGGTACAGACTGTGCACTCAAGCCCCAAATGAAGATCTACTGACCAGGCTGAACACCCACCCACCAGCCTTGCTACCCCAGGCACCTACACTCACAGAAGTGCCCCAGCAATGGTTATAGCAGACATAAATGAGATCCCAGTAGTTGGAGCTGTCAACTCTGGCAGCAACCCACTCACTTGCCCACACAGAAACAGACTGCATAGTGCCTCCCATGAAGGCACCTGCACATGTGGGAGAGCCCCAGCAACTATGGTAGCAGGCCCAAATTGCAGCCCAGCAGGCATGGGCCACACACTTCAGCCCAAGCTCAAGTCAAGGAAACCTAACAGTCTGCACCACGGAATCCTATAGATCTCCTACAGAAGGTCACTAAAAGAAGCTAGGGAGTCATAGCAGATTAATATAAGAAAGAAAAACAATCAAGAAAAGCACCTAAAATGAAAAGCAAAAGAAACAGTCCATCACCACAAGGAAAAGTAGAATCCCCAGAAAAACTGCTCAGTGAAACAGAGATAAGCAATCTATCAGGTATAGAATTCAAAGCAATGGTTATAAAAAAGCTCAATGAGCTCAAAGAAAACTACAAAGAACTCCCAGGGAACTATAAATAACTTCAAGGAAAATATAAGAAATGTACAATTATACCAGCATTAAAAAGGACATGGAAATCATCAATAAGAACTGGGAGGAAATGAAAAATACAGTTTCTGAACTGAAGAACACAGTAGAAGGAATCAACAGCAGGTTAGAGGAAACAGAGAACCAGATCAGCAAGCTGAAGGACAATGTGGAAAAAATACCCAGACACAACAAAATTTAAAAAGACTGAAAAAGAATGAAGAGGTGTTAAGATAGCTGCAGGACATCATGAAACCTAATAATATCCGTATCATAGGGATACCAGAAAGAGAGGAAGAAGAGCAAAGAATAAAAAACCTGTTGAAAAAAGTAATGACAGAAAACTTCCCAAATTTGGTGAGAGAAGAAACGACCCAAGACCAGGAAGCACAGAGAGTCCCAATGAAGATGAACTGAAACAGGCCTACACCAAGGATAGTGTAAGGTAATTAAAATGGCAACATTTAAAGATAAAGAGGGAGTCCTAAGGACATCAAGAGAGAAAGACCTAATAACATACAAAGGAGCTTCAATAAGGCTATCAAATGATTTTTCAACAGAAAAACTACAATCTAAAAGAGAATGGCAAAAAAATACTCCTAACAATGAAAAGTAAAGGTCCCCAATGCAGACTACCTAAGAACATTCTCATTCAAAATGGAAGGTGACATAAGGAGTTTCCAAAAAAAAAAAAAAAAAAAAAAAGCTAAAAGAATAGTCTCCACCAAACTAGCATTGCAAGAGATGTTAAAGGGACTGCTTTAAAAAGAGGAAGAAAAAGAGAGAGAGAAGCACAGGTACAAAGAGAAAAAAATATCAATAATAACCTTAAATGTAAATGGATTAAATGCTTCAATCAAAACAAATAGGGGGAAAAGCACATAGGGGAGCTGAATGGATAAGAAAGTATGGCCCACATATATACTGTTTATGAGAGATCCACCTCAGCACTAGGGATCTAAACAGACTGAAAGTAAAGGGATGGAAAAAAAATATTTCAAGCAAATGGACATTAAAAAAAGCTGGGGTAGCAATACTCAGACAAAATAAACTTCACAACAAAGTCCATCAATCTAATCTCAAGCACTTAAATTACACCAAGAGCTATATGAACTATTAATCCCTAATGAGCAGATCAATAACAGTATATGACACATAATGGAAGGAGTGTCTTTAAATCAGCCAACTGGAGTGAAAGGAGAAACACATAAAACAAATTCAAAATACAACCAGAGAGCCCAAGTTAATGACATAAAGGGCACACAAAAAGGAACAAATTGAGGAAATGTAGGAAACTGCACCATTGAACCACACAAATCTAACACAGAAGGGCACTGCACAAAGGCAGGGATTCAAATCAGATTCATCCAAAAAATAAATAAATAAATAAATAAAGCCATAACAGACACAAAAAAATGGGGGGAAAAAGAAACAGTACATTATCAAAAGGAAAGGAAGAATCACCAGACAGACTGCGAAATGAAATAGAAGCAAGCAAGCTATCAAACATAATTCAAAGAAATCATTATGAGAAAACTCAACCAGCTCACTGAGCTCAAAGAAAACTACAAAGAACTTTGAGAAACTACAAGGAACTGAAAATTACACCAGCATTAAAAAGACATAGAAACCATCAGTAAGAACCAGGAGGAAATGAAGAACACAATAGAAGGAATTCGAAGCAGGTTAGATGAAGCAGAGGACCAGATCAGCAAATTGGAGGAAAACAGAAAAAAAAAAAAAAAAAACCAACAAAAAACAGACATTGCAACAAAATGAAAAAAGACTGAAAAAGAATGAAGAGGTTTTGAGATACAGACAACATGAAACTCTGCAATATCCATATCATAGGGATACCAGAACAAGAAGAGAAGCAAGGGATAGAAAACTTATTTGAAAAAGTAATGACAGACAACTTCCCTAAAATGATGAGTGAAAGGGTCACTCAAGTTCAAGAAGAACACAGGATCCCAATGAAGAAGAACCCAAACAGGCCTACTTCTTGACACATCATAATTAAAATGGCAAACTTCAAAGACAAAGAGAGAATCCTAAAAGTATCAAGAGAGAAACATCAAATAACACATAAGAGAGCTCTGATAAGGTTATCAAATGATTTCTCAACAGAAACAATAGAAGCCAGAGGAAATGGCAAAAAGTACTCCAAGTAATGAAAAACAAAGGCCTGCAACCAAGACTATTCTATTCAGCAAGGTTTCAGCAAGGTGAAATAAGGAGTTTCTCAGGAAAAAAAAAAAAAGAAGAAGGCTATATGAATACACCCCCACCAAACCAACACTGCAGGGGATGCTAAAAGACCTGCTTTAAAAGGATAAAAAAATAACAAAGAGAGACAGAGAAGAATACAAGAACGGAGAGGGAAAATGTCAATGAAGAAGTACCCTCAATAATAATCTTAAATGTAAATGAATTAAATGCACCAATAAAAAGACATAAGATAGTTGAATGGATAAGAAAACATGACCCACATATATTTTATCTGCAAAAGACCCACCTCAGAACAAAACATAGACACAGGTTGAAAATGAAGGGATGCAAAAATATATTTCAAGCAAATGGCATGAAAATGACTGGGGTAGTGATACTTATATCAGACGAAACAGATTTCACAATGAAGGACATAAAAAGAGACAATGAAGGACATTTCATAATACGTAAGGAAACAATCCATCAAGAAGACATAGCCCTTATAAATATAAAGGCACCCAACATAGGAGCACTAAAACATATAAGGAAAATTTTGGAGGACTTCACGAAAGATAGACAGCAACACACTAATAGAAGGGGATTTTAATACCCCATTATTAACAATGGACAGATCTTCCAAACATATTGTAGCACTGAACAACACTCTAGATGAAATGGACTTAACTGACATATAGAGAACTTTTCACCCCAAAGAAGTGAAATACACATTTTTTTCTAATGCACATGGAACATTCTCAAAGATAGACCACATGATAAGACACAAAACAAGCCTCCACAAATTCAAAAAAATTAAAATCATACCAAGCATCTTCTCAGATCACAACATCTTGAAACTAGAAACCAGTCTGAAGGGGAAAATTAAAAAACAACAACAACAACAACAACAATTCATGGAGACTGAACAACATATTATTAAATAAGAAATGGGTAAACAATGAGATCAAGGAAGAAATAAAAAATTCTGGGATAATATGAAAATGAATTCACAACACCCCAAAACCTATGGAGCACAGCAAAGGAAGTCCTCAGGGGAAATTCATAACAATACAGGTCTGCCTAAAATAGCTAATACTTACCTGGCGGGGGAGATACCATGATCATGAAGGTGGTTTATCTAGGGTGAGGCTTATCCATTGCACTCCAAATACGCTGACCCCTTTGGTTTTCCCAAATGTGGGAAACTCAACTGCATAATTTGTGGTAGTGGGGGACTGCGTTCACATTCTCCCCTGGTTGACAAAAAAGTTTAGAAGAAACTCATACAAACAACCTAAAGATAAAGTTTCAAGAATCAGAAGAGCAATAACAAAGCCCAGAGCAATTAGAAGAACAGAAGTTATTAAGATCAGAGCAGAATTAAACAACATAGAGACTAAAAGCAAAATTCAAAGGAACAACAAATCCAGGAGCTGATTCTTTGAAAAGATACAGAAAATTGAGAAACCATTAGCTATACTCAACAAGAAAAAAAGAGAGGGGACCCAAATAAACTAAGTCAGAAATGATAGAGGAGAAGTCATAACCAATACCACAGAAATACAAAGGATTGTAAGAAATTACTATCTACAATTATATGACAACAAATTTGACAACTTGGGTGAAATGGACATATTTCTGGAAATGTAAAACCTACCAAAACTCAATCAAGAAGAAGCAGAAAGCCTCAATAGACCAGTAACAACTAGGGAAATTGAAGAAGTAATCAAAAACTCCAAGTGCACAAGCCCTGAAACAAATGGCTACCCAGGTGAATTTTACCATTTAAGGAAGAACTAATTCCTATCCTCCTCAAACTATTTCAAAAAAGTCAAGGAAAAGGAAGACTCCCAAACTCTTTTTATGAGGTCAACATTATTCTAATCCCAAAACCAGGTCAAGACCCAACAAATAAAGAAAACTACAGGCCATTATCTCTGAAGAACATGGATGGAAAAATTCTCAACAAAATATTGACAAACCAGATCCAACAATATATTTAAAAAGTGGATGATTGGATCAAAAAACTTTGGTACATTTACACAATGGAATTCTATATGGCAGAAAGAAAGAAGGAACTTGTACCCTTTGCAACAACATGGATGGAACTGGAGAGTATTATGCTTAGTGAAATAAGCCAGTCAGTGAAGGACAAATATCATATGATCTCACCCATTACAGGACAATAATGAGCAAAACTAACA
>PVIW01013130.1:0-28743 GCA_004026585.1 Noctilio leporinus | reverse complement strand
GTTTCATTATTGGTATACAAAAATGCTTTTGATTTCTGGATATTGACTTTATACCCAGCTATTTTGCTAAATTTGCTTATTAGGTTGAGTAAATGTTTGGTGGAGCCAATCGGGTTTTGTATGTACACTATCATATCATCTGCAAATAATGACAGTTTGACTTCCTCCTTTCCAATTTGGATACCTTTGATTCCTTTTTTCTTCTCTGATGGCTGTAGCTAGAACTTCCAAGACAATGTGGAATAGAAGTGGAGAAAGTGGACAGCCTTGTCCCGTTCCTGATCTTAGGGTGAAAGCTTTCAGTTTTTGTCCATTAAGTATGATGTTGGCTTCAGGTTTCTCATAGATGGCCTTTATGATGTTGAGGTATGCTCCCCCTATTCCCATTTTGCTGAGGGTTTTTATCATAAATGGTTGCTGCACTTTATCAAATGCTTTTTCAGCATCTATTGATATGATCCTATGGTTTTTATCTTTCAATTTGTTGATGTGGTGTATTACATTTATTGATTTACAAATGTTGTACCATCCTGGCATCCCTGGGATGAAGCCCACTTGATCATGATGCATGATCTTTGTAATATGCTGCTGAATCTGACTGTCCAATATTTTGTTGAGAATTTTAGCATCTACGTTTATCAGAGATATTGGCCTGTAGCTTTCTTTCTTAGTTGTATCCTGCTCTGGTTCTGAGATTAGAATAATATTGGCCTCATAGAAAGAGTTTGGGAGTCTTCCCTCTTCCTGAATTTTTTGGTATAATTTGAGGAGGATAGGAGTTAGTTCTTCTTTAAATGTTTGGTAAAATTCACCAGATGTGTAGCCATCTGGTCCAGGGCTTTTGTTCTTTGGAAGATTTTGGATTACTTCTTTAATTTCCTTAGTTGTTATTGGCCTATTCAGGCTTTGTGCTTCTTCTGGGTTCTGTTTTGGTAGATTATACCTTTCCAGAAATGTGTCCATTTCATCCAGGTTGTCATATTTTTTGTCATATAGTTGTTTGTAGTAATTTCTTACAATCTTTTGTATTTCTGAGGTATCAGTTGTGAATTCCCCTCTTTCAGTTCTGATTCTGTTTATTTGGGTCCTCTCTCTATCATGACTTTTTTGAACAGGTTTTCCATTCCTTGTTTCTCTTCTCCTTCTGGTATCCCCATGATTCGGATGTTGTTATGTTTCATGTTGTCCTTTTGCTGTCTTAACCCCTCTTTGGTCTTATTCAGCCTTTTTTTATTCTCTTGTACTGTCTTGGAGTATTTGTCTACATTATCCTCCAACTCGCTGATCCGGTCCTCTGCTTCCTCTAGCCTACTCTTGATTCCTTCTACTGTATTCTTCAATTCAGAAATTGTATTCTTCATTTCCTCCTGGCACTTATTGATAGTTTCCATGTCCTTTTTCATGCTGCTGTAGTTCTCAGTAAGTGCCTTGTAACTTCCCTGGAGTTCTTTGTAATTTCCCTGGAGTTCTTTGTAATTTCCCTGGAGTTCTTTGTAGTTCTCCTGGAGTTGTTTACAGTTTTTCTTTGTAGTTCTCCTGGAGTTGTTTACAGTTTTCTTTGATGTGGCTGAGCTCACTGAGCTTCTCTGTCATCATTCCTTTGAATTCCTTATCTGATATTCCAGGTGCCTCTGTTTCATTTTGTGTTCTTTCTGGGGATTTTTCCTTTCCTTTTGGTGATGGACTGATTCTTATTTCCCCATTTTGGGTGTCTGTTCTTGCTTGCTTTTTATTTATTTATTTATTTATTTTTGTTCTTTCCTTGGGTTAACCTGCTTTGCTTCCTTGCCTTAGTTGAGCACCCTTCTGTGATAGGAGATTTGTGGAGTTCAATGTTGCCGTCTCCCAGAATTTCTCCACTTGCTGTTCTTGTTGTGTCCTTTATTTGGGCTGTCTGGTTGTATTCTGGGCCTGTGGGCTTTTAGCAGAAACAAAAACAAAAAGAAACAAACAAACAAACAAAAAACAATAAACCAAACCAAACAAAAAAAATGCAAAAGGAAAAAAGAAACAAAAACAATAATAATAAGAAGAAGAAAGGTTTTAGATGGCGGTTCACCCTTAATAATTCCTGACTGGTCCAGATGGAGCCTGGACCTGAGGGCTTTTAGCAGAGGGGAAAAAAAGAAAGAAAAAAAAGGGAGAAAGTCACAAGAGAAAGATAAATCAATATTAATAAAGAAAGGGTTTAGGTGTCTGTCCACCCTTTATGGTCTCTGTTTGGTCCAGGTGGAGCCAGGACAAGTGGGTTTAATCAGGGAGAAAAGAAAGAAGAAAGAAAGAAAGAAAGAAAGAAAGAAAGAAAGAAAGAAAGAAAGAAAGAAAGAAAGAAAGAAAGAAAGAAAGGAAGGAAGGAAGGAAGGAAGGAAGGAAGGAAGGAAGGAAGGAAGGAAGAAAGAAAGAAAGAAAGAAAGAAAGAAAGAAAGAAAGAAAGAAAGAAAGAAATTAAAAGTGGGGGAGAAAGTCACAAGACAAAGAGAAATCAATATTAATAAAGAAAGGTTTTAGCTGCCTGTTCCCCTTTATGATTTCTGATTGGTCCAGGTGGAGCCAGAACCTGTGGGCTTTACCAGGAAGAAAAGGAAAAAATAAAAATAAAAAGAGGAAGGAAGAAAAGAATAAAGAAAGGGTTTAGGTGGCTGGGGAAGGGAGGAATACTTAGATTGAGGACTGGGAATTCTTTGTAGCCACAGAGTGAGTAGACTTTAATTCAAGAGTAGGGGGAGGGTCTTGGGTATTTAGGTGGATTGAGGTATGGTGGGGATTAAGAATGTGTGAGAAGTAACTTTTGCAAAGGATATGTTGGGTATTAATAGTTCATATTGCTCTCGGTATAACTCAGGTGCTTGAGATTAGCAGCAATCCCTTTCCTGAGGCTGCCTCTTTTTCTTGGTTAGGACTTTACAGTTTATAGTCTATATTCTAGCCGGTCTTGGTGTGTGGCAGGTCCTCTGATTGTCACATTCAGGGCTGATTCTGCATGTCAGCCCTCAAGTAGGCTGGGCCTTCCGCAGCCTGGCTGGGTTTTAGGGCTGCCAGTATTCTGGAGCCCGCAGGGTGCCCCCTCCCACACCTGACGGAGGTTCCTGCCCTTGATGAGCACCCAGCACCCCTGCAGGGCAGCCTGCAACTTTGCTGGTCCCTATGAAGACTGGCCCCACCCCCGCAGTTCCAGGAGGAGGCCGCCCCTGTCCATCAACAGTGTCCAGGGTCCGCATACACTGTCCCACCCTTCTGGGGCGGGCACCAATCCTCCAAGCCAACCCGCTCTCTGTGGAGTCTTTTACATGGCCTCTGTGATGAGCCCCTCCCAGGCGTGGGTGGTGTGGCCTTTGTCACTGGCAATGGCAGGTCAGTTGCCCCTGCTACTAGTTCCCGGCTCGCCGGCTCACAGTTTGGAGTTTCTCGCGGAGCCTGGGGGCCTGTGTGGTTGGGCAGGGCTGGGCCTCCCCCCTCCCAGGGGCTTCTAGCTGCTGTTTCCCCGGTGGCCCAACAGCACCTTTTTCGGCCCTCTTGCTGCCCTGGCTGGTGCACTTCCCTACTCACCAACTCCGGCTCCCTGCAGACTCTTCTCCTCCACCTCTAGCCCCACAAGGATCCTCCTCTCCCTGTTGCTGGAGTGAGTCTCTCACACAGTCCCTTCCCTGCAAGAGTTCAATTCCGAGTTCCCTATGGCATTTGCCCTCGCTGCCCGCACTTCACTATTGAGACTTCCAGTCACCAGGGAGCCCGGAGCTGCCTCAGTCAAAGAAGCCCCTCTGGGCAGAGCCGCGACTGCCCAGAGCCGACCTCGGCCTGCCGGCCAGTCGGTCAGGAACGCTTCACCTACTGTCCTGCTGGCCTCCTCTGCCTCTGGGCTGTGCTCCCCTGTGTCCAGATGCTGCCCGCTCCAATTCCTAGGGTCCCGAAGACATCTCCCGCTCCCTATCTTGTCCTCTAGCTGCTTTGGTACTCGAGAACACCATCAGCACTGTTTTCTACTCTGTCGCCATCTTCCCACTCCCTAAATGATGTTTTAATAACTGAAAGTAACTGATCAGAAAGCAGTGGCATCTGGTCAAGATAGTTTTAGGATATTTGTTACATAACATGAAAGTGGTACAAATAGCAGAGTTGGGAACAATAATGAGAGAACAAAGGTTCTGTAGCCCGACAGTATCAGACTGATCAAGATCATTGAGCCAGTTACATCTATAAAATTCAAGAATATTGGTTTGATTCCCAGCCAGGGCACATAACCAGATTGCAAGTCAGGTCTCCAGCCAGGTCTGTGGCTGGAGGAATGTGAAAGGCAACCATACATTGATGTCTCTCTCCCTCTCTGCCCCTCTCCCTTCCCCTCTCTCTAAAAATAATAAATAAAAAAATGTTTTCAATTCAAGAATACATTAGCCAATGAGTACCCATGGACACAGGCAACAGTGAGGTGAAGACAAGGGGAGGTTAGGACTAGGTGTAGAGGAGGAAATGAGGGGCTTCCTCCAGCCCCAGATTAGGTCACACAGTCCAGGGTTCCAGTGCCAGGAAGATAAAGCCCCCTGCCTTCTCACTGTAAAAATCAGTGGGGGGTTAGACAGCAGAAGAAACTGCCAGATTTTCAGGAGGATCCATTTAAAGGGTCCACATGGACGTAGAATGCATGCAGACCCACCGACCCTGGGATTCATCACAAGGGTAAGAATAAAAAGGGTGCAGTCACAGAGTGAAAGTGAGTAAAGTGACTGGAAAAGGGGCGAGTACTGGACAAGCCTCCAGAAGCCAGACAGTGGCATTGTCCCCTTCCTGCACCATTCCCCACACATAGAGCCACAAGTTGGTGAAGCAGGTTTCCCTGCCTTGACAAGAACCTAAGGCTCCATCCCACACAATTCACAGGTGCATTTTCTAAGACAGGGGTCAAAGCAGCTCTACCTAATACACAGAAACAATCACAGGGAGGCTGCCAATTGAGGAGAAAAAGAAATATGGCCCAGCCCTGGCTGGTGACACAGTGGCTAAAGTGCCAGCCTGCGAACCCAAAGGTCGCTGGTTCAATTCCCAGCCAGGGCACATAACCAGGTTGTAAGCCAAGTCTCCAGCCAAGTCTGTATTTGGAGGCAGGTGAATGGCAACCATACATTGATGTCTCTCTCCCTCTCTGCCTCTCTCCCTCCTCCTCTCTCTGAAAATAATAAATAAAACCTTTTTTTTTAAAAAAGAAAGAAATGTGGCCCAAACAAAAGAACAGAACAAAACCCCCAAAAGAACTAAAAAAAAAAAAAAAAAATCAAAACCAGAGTTAACCAACCTATCAGATGCAAAGTTCTAAACACTGGTGATCAGATTGCTCAAGGAACTCACTGAATACAGCAAAAACACAAGGGAAAAAAATAAAAGTTATACTAAGTGAAGTAAAGAAAAAATCTACAAGGAACCAACAGAGAAGAGGATGAAGCTGAGAATCAAATCAACAATTTGGAACAAAGGAAGGCTAAATTGCTCAATCAGAACTGCAGGAAGAAAAAAGAATTTTAAAAAATGAGAATAGGCTTAGGAACCTCTGGGACATCTTCAAATGTACCAACATCCAAATCATAAGGGTACCAGAAGTAGAAGACAAAGAGCAAGAAATTGAAAATTTATTTGCAAAAATAATGAAAGTAAACTTCCTTAATTTGGTGAAGGAAATAGACATATAAATCCAGGAAGCACAGAGTCTCAAACCAGTTGGACACAAACAAAGAGAACCACGCCTAGACACATCATAATTAACGATAAAGAGAGAAACTTAAAACCAGCAAGTGAAAAGCAGAGGGTTACCTAAAAGAAGTTCCTATAAGACTGTTGGCATATTTCTCAAAAGAAACATTTCAGGCAAGAGACTAGTAAGAAGTATTCAAAATGATGAAAAGCAAGGACCTACAATGAAGATTACTCCATCCAGCAAAGCTATCATTTAGAATGGAAGGGCAGATAAAGTGCTTCCCAGGCAAGGTAAAGCTGAAGAAATTCATCACCACAAGTCATTATTACAGGAGATATTAAAGGGACTTATTTAAGAAAAAGATCAAAATTATAAACATTAAAAAAGCAACACCTGAGGGAGGAGGCAGAGGCAAGGAAGGGGAGCAGTTTAGACAAGAATCTAGTATAAAGGAACCATGGACATGGACAACAGGTGGGATTGACTTTGAGGGGAATGGGTGGGTGGGGAGGGAGACAGAGGGGACCAAAAAGGGGATGGATGTAATACAACAATAAAATTTTTTTAAAAATGCAACACCTGGCTGCAGTGGATAATGCACTGACCTGCAAACTCAAAGGTTGCTGGTTCAATTCCCCAGCCAGGGCACATAACCAGGTTGCAAGCCAGGTCTCCAGCCAGGTCTGTGGCTGGAGGCAGATGAAAGGCAACCATACATTGATGTTTCTCTCCCTCTCTGCTTCTCTCCCTTCCTCTCTCTTTGTAAATAATTTTTTTAAATCTTTTAAAAAACTAGTCTCTCATTTAGAAATTAAAATATGATTTCTAATAAATGTCTTTAATTTAATGAAACAATTATAAGGCTGTATAACTCTGGTTCTCCAACTGTTGTGATGCATTTGAAAAAAAAACAAACTAAGCAAACAACCAGAATAGGAACAGAATCAGAGATATGGAGATCATTTGGAGGATTATCAGCTGGGAGGGGAAGGAGAAGAATAGTGGAAATGGTGCAGATATTAAGAAGCATAATTGGTAGGTACCAAATAGATGTAGATGTCAAGAATAGTATAGGAAAGGTAGAAGCCAAACAACTTATGTGTCTGACCCATGGACATGAGCTAGGTGGGAGTTATTGCTGGAGAGAAGGAGAATACCAGGTGGAGGAGGGCAAAGGGGGAAAAACTGGGACGACTGTAATAGCATAATCAATAAAATACATTTTTAAAAATACGTTATATACTTTTATCAACCAATGTGACCCCAGTAAATTCAAAAATTCAAAATTAAATTTAAATTTAAAAGAATACATTACGCACACAGTGTATGATTGATAATAAGTACCTTTCTGCGTCTACCATCTGGCAAGGGGGTGCCCCTTTTATTTTTTATAATTTTTCATCCAAAGACAATATCCATAGGAGCCAAAACTGTCCCTTTGCTACTTTCTTAGGTATTACAACAATAACAGTTTCTAGTGAATCTCCATAGTGCTCATCACAGTGTTTGTTATATTGTATCAACTTAAATAAAAGTTTCTGACATATTTCACTAGAGAACTAGGGACTCTCAGGATGCAAGCAATGTATGAAATAGACTAATTACAGGCATAGCATCTCAGTTATTACTTCTGTTCAATTGAGTTAATGTAAACCCTTAGTACTTTCTGTTTTTAATACTTGGTTCTTGTACCAGATTTCCCTTTTAGCCTCATTGGTGGATTACATTGTCCTCTCTTAACCAGGTAGCCTTACTTCTATTTGCAAGCCTAAGCTATTTATCTCATCTTCTCAGATATTTGAGGAAATACTGTCCTTCCTGAGTGTTTTATACTCACAACCACCACCACCACCACCATCACCATCACCATCACCATCACCTTTACCATCACCATTTCAGAAAAATTTAGTTTAGTGGTCTGGTCCTATCCAAATAAAGATTACTCTCAAAATGACATGTAGTTTTAGGGCAAGGTTTTATGGATCTTAGCAGATAACAAAAATCCCTCATTGTAGCTATTAAAAATGTATGGAATTTATCAATTTGCTTAGTCATTTCATACTCTACTAGTTCTGTTTATTCATGGAGTTAAAAAAAAAAAAAACCTGTTCTTAAATCTAATGTACTCCTTGAAGAGACTCCAACTGTAATATAAACCTAAACTAGGTGCTCATTTTCAATACCTTGCCATTTTGTTTGAACTCTAAATCTTCTTGTATTTCTATTTCATAAAAGAATTCAAAATAATTTATAAATATTTAAAAATATTTTATTCATTATTTTTAGACATAAGGGCAGGGAGGGAGGCAGAGAGGGAGGGAGACATCAAAGTATGGTTGCCTTTCACCTGCCTCCAGCTATGGACCTGGCTGGAGACCTGGCTTGCAACCTGGTTATGTGCCCTGGCCGGGGTAACAAACTAGCAACTTTTGGATTCTCAAACCAGCACCTATCCACTGAGCCACCAGCCAAGGCTCAATTTGTAAATATTGTTATTTCAATGAAGTTTTAGTCACAAAAACTTGGTACTTTCAAAGTTACTCGGCTAGCTGAAGCAAAAAGTCATTGTGTTTGAAAAGTGGGAAATATAAACTATTTCATCTTTTTTTGTTTGTTTCTCTTCCTTTTTGAAATTCTATCCATCCTCTATTTTGATGATGCGGGCAACTTT
This sequence comes from Noctilio leporinus, assembly GCA_004026585.1. Classification (NCBI taxonomy): domain Eukaryota; kingdom Metazoa; phylum Chordata; class Mammalia; order Chiroptera; family Noctilionidae; genus Noctilio; species Noctilio leporinus. Next base: position 20,389 of record PVIW01013130.1, on the reverse strand, counting down.
TCTTTATATTTGTGATCACTTTTCAGTTTCATTGGTTTATTTTTCTCTACCACTTTTAAAATACTGATTTCTTTTAATGCTTCCATACTGAGACTTCTTATAAAATCTCAAGAGTGATCCATCCTTCACTCCTGTGAAGGCAATTACTATCTATATACAATGAATATGATGCTGGAGATAGAGATATAAACAAAATAAAGTCTTTTATTGAATTTACATTCTAATTAGTGAAGGTAATAATAATATATCAATTGGTGATAAGTGCTATAAGAAAAAAAAGCAAGTTAAAGAATCAAGGTATTATTTTGTATATGGTTGTCACTGTAGGCTTAGTCGGAAGATAGAATTGGGCTAGGACTTAAATGAAATGAGAAAGTGAGTCATGTTAGACACGTGAGTGATATATATATATATATATATATATATATATATATATATATATATAAAATTCTGGCAAAGAGATGTTTGAGGAACATCAAGACCAGTATGGTGGGAGCAGAATTAATGAGGGGAGAGTAGTTGTGATTTTCATCAGGGACATGATAAAAATTGTATGTAGTTAAGGCATACAAAATGGTGACTTAGTGATATACATAGTGAAATTATTACTATAATCAAGCTAATACACATATCTCCTTACATAGTTACCATTTGTGTGTGTAGTGAGAGCACCTGAAATTACTATCTCAGCAAATTTCCAGTATTTGGTCTAGTGTTATTAACTATACTTTTCATGCTGTACATTAGAACCCTAGACTTATTCAACCTACACAACTGTAACTTTGTATCCTTTGACCAACATCTCTCCATTTCCCACACCTCTCCACCACATATAATCACTGTTCTCCTCTCTGCTGCTACATATTCAACTTTTTAAGATTCCACCTATCAGTGAGATTGTGCAGGGTTTTCTTTTTCTTGCTGTCTCTGGCTTATTTCCTACCACATAATGTACTCCAGGTTTATAGATATGGTTTGTTTTAAGAGTCAAAGTGAACAATGTTGGGGTTCAAGGATAGAAGCAGACGGCCCTGGCTGGTGGCTCAGTGGATAGGCAACAGCCTACAAACCCAAAGGTTGCTGGTTCAATTCCCAGCCAGGGAACATCCAGCAATCTTTAAAACTGATGTGAAAGAAATAATATGAAAAGCTAAAAGATGAATTCATTTTCACATTGAAATTGGAGACGACATTGCATCAATTTTTTAAAGATGGAAAAATAATCTGAAGTAAGGAAAAACCATCTAAAGTAAATGTTCTTACACAGGAAAAACACTGTTGACAAATTAATGCAATAGTGTTGGGAAACTGAAGGTAAGATATGCCAAAAATTAAACCAGCTTGAGAAAGTTTATCAGAACTCAGAGGGAAAATATAATAGGTAAAAAGCATTATGGCCCTGACTGGTGCGGCTCAGTGGATTGGTGCTGGCCTCTAAACCCAAAGGTCGCTGGTTCGATTCCCAATCAGGGCACATAACCAGGTTGCAAGCCAGGCTTCCAGCCAGGTCTGTAGCTGGGGGCAGGTGAAAGGCAACCATACATTGATGTTTCTCTCCCTTCCTTCCTCCCTGCACCTCTCTCTAAAAATAATGAATAAAATCTTTTTTAAAAAAGTGTTAGAGCTAAAGATAGAAGACATGGAGAAATGGATCCAGAAAAAAATATTTATAAGATATAAGCATCAAAAAGCAACTTCAAAAAGCCTCCAAATATTAAGTTTTAAAAATATATATTATCAAATATTACATTGAGACTTAATGATTTTAATCATTCTGAAGTATGTGTAGGGATTTATTTTACTGTTCAAAGTGCTTAGTTTTTAATGTTTGCTAATTAGTATGACTTCATACTATCAATAGCTAAAGGCTAAAGACACAATATACAGATAGAGTGGAATTCATTGTTATCGATAGTGGATATACATCTACATTTCACATAGATTTCAAAAATTTTTAAACTACTGTATATGTTGGCCATCTTCTAATTAGATCTGTTTATACTATCATTTATACTCTATGACTGATGTAACAATTGGCAATAGAGCATTCTTTCATATGCCTCTGGGCCCTTTGTATATCTTCCTCAGTGAGTTGTCTGTTCAGGTCCTTTGCCCATTTTTTAATTGGGCTGTCTGTCTCCCTGGTGTTGAGTCGCTTTAGTTCTTTATATATTTTGGAGATCAGACCTTTGTCTGAGGTATCATTGACAATTATGTTTCCCCATACAGTTGGTTCCCTTTGAATTTTGCTGATATTTTCTTTAGCTGAACAGAAACTTTTCAATTTGATATAGTCCCATTTGTTGATTTGTTCTTTTATTTCCTTTGCCCTTGGTGAAGTATCAGTAAACATATTTTTGTGTAGGATATCCAAAAGTTTACTGGCTATATTTTTCTCCAGGACCTTTATGGTGGCACTGCTTATGTTTAAATCCTTTATCCATCTTGAGTTTATTTTGGTGTATGGTGTAAGTTGGCCCAGAGGCATATGAAAGAATGCTCAACATCACTAGTCATCAGAGAGATGCAAATTAAAACCACAATAAGATACTACCTCACACCTGTCAGAATGGCAATCAACAGACAACAAGTGTTGGCGAGGATGCGGGGCAAAGAGAATCCTCGTGCACTGTTGGTGGGAATGTAGGCTGGTGCAGCCACTGTGGAAAACAGTATGGGGTTTCCTCAAAAACTGAAAATGGAACTGCCTTTTGATCCAGCAATTCCACTACTTGGAGTATACCCAAAGAATCCTGAGACACCAATTCATAAGAACCTATGTACACCTATGTTCATAGCAGCACTTTTTACAATAGCCAAGTGCTGGAAACAGCCTAAGTGCCCATCAGTGAATGATTGGATCAAAAAACTTTGGTACATTTACACAATGGAATACTATACAGCAGAAAGAAAGAAGGAACTCGTACCCTTTACAACAGCATGGATGGAACTGAAGAGTATTATGCTTAGTGAAATAAGCCAGTCAGTGAAAGGCAAATACCATATGATCTCAACCATTACAGGACAATAATGAACAAAACTAACAACAAGCAAAACAGAACCAGATATATGAATACAGTGAATAGGCCTTCAGTGATCAGGGAGTTGGGGTGAGGGGGGAGGCAGAGGCAAGGAAGGGGAGCAGCTTAGACAAGAACCTAGTATAAAGGAACCATGGACATGGACAACAGGTGGGATTGACTTTGAGGGGAATGGGTGGGTGGGGAGGGGGACAGAGGGGAGCAAAAAGGGAATGGATGTAATACAACAGCAATAAAATTTTAAAAAATAAAAATAATTGGCAATAGAGCTGTCAACCCCATCTTTTCTTGTTACTTTGTGCTTACATTTTATTACCTATAATGAAAATTTCATTAAAGAAATAACCTGTCCTTTTAAAACTGCATAATGTAATCCATAACTGCACTAAAATGAACACACAGAAATTCTAACCCATGGCAAAATGCCCAAATCAACAGGGCACTACTGACTTCTCCACATAATGAAATGCCCACACTACGCTTAGGTAAGTCATGTACTACATATAGTATTTAACCATCTGACATGCAGATTTAGTAAGCATGCCTGTTAACACTTTAACACAAGGGTAAACTTTAGTTTTTTGCTTTTACTTAAATACACAATTTATTATTGACTTCCAACACCCAAGTGACTCTTTTGCACTTGCTGGTATGCATTTATCCACCTTAAAAAGTATGAATTTAGAGCATGGGTTTCCTCTGGCACACCTTCTTCCAATCTCTGTTCTACCACTTACTTGCTGTGTGGCCTCAGGAAAACACATCCTCACTCAGTCTCATTTTTCTTCTCTATAAAGTGAAGATGTTAAAATGTTTATCCCATGGGGTTATGAAAATTGATTAAGACACTGTGTATAAAACAATTCCTACATATAACTAATAGGCAATACATTTTGTCCATTATTATTAGGATTATTTTCTTAGGCTCAGGATCTCCAGAAATGCATCATTGAGAAAAGAGAAATACCTACAATGCAATAGTTAGAATTGTACTCAAAGGAGAGCCATTTAAGGTGGGATGATCTCTAAAACTGGCCATGCTTAATTAAGAAATCAATTCACAGTGAATAAAGCCATGTCCTTGGAAAGAATATTTTCATTACCATTTACTTTCTGGATTATCATGTACTTCTCTTGCCTGTCTATTGTGTGGTTGGAGCTTCTCAAAGAGGTAAATTTATACTTAACATGCATAATCTTATTCCTTATTTATACTTTCCATTTGATACCAAACTTTTAATTAAAGATTTGTCAAGGGTTAAGATACTAAGTAAATACATTTCAATCATGTTTTTCTATAGATTATAATTGATTACTCATTTTTCCTTGATAATCTTTTGAATAGTGTTGCTAAGTAACACCTACATTGAATGAAACCTATGTTACCTTTGCAATTGAATGTCTACATGCTAATATGTATGCTGCCTATTCATGACTCTCCCCAGTGCATTCCAGCAAAAATAACCCTAATGGGGGAAATGCAATTCTCTTTTGCACAGGATTGATATTATTCTGCCATCCTACAATTTATTGTTGTCAAATGCTGTGTATACATTTTTAAAAAGTTTTTATTTATTATTTTCAGAGAGAAGGGTAGGGAGGGAGGAAGAAAGGGAGGAAATCATTAATGTATGGTTGCCTTTTACTTGCCTCAGCCAAGGGCCTGGCTGGAGACCCGGCTTGCAACCTGGGCATGTGCCCTGGCTGGGAGATCAAACCTGCAACTTTTGAGTTCACAGGCTGGCACCTTATCCACTGAGCCACACCAGCCAGGACTGTGTATACATTTTTTGAACTGCTGATGATTTATTGGGAGTTAGCCAGACAAAAGAATCTCTCACCCTCATGCATTGTTAAATTCATTTTTAAAACTAGTGAATTTGATTATGAGGGGGTATACAATCAGTTTCTCCTCTTTAAAATATCTACCTTACAAATTAAGATTGCTATTCAAGTCCCTGCCTCACCTCTACTACTCTACTACTAAGATAGTGATGTTATCACGAGTATCACCAGTGCCGATTTAGGAGTCACTAGTCACTGCACAAGGTTGTTTGGCTGGGGCGGGTGTGGGGGGAGCACAATGTATTGACACAAAAGTAACAAAAGAGAAAGAACCTAAAAATCAGAAACATCTTAGAGAAAAAGTCTTCTGAAAGAGATAACCATTCAGAAATAATTAACTTATTTGATTGCCTCTAGTTCAAACAAATGTTTTGCCTACAATGATTGGATATTTTCTACTTCATGTTATTAACAAATTAAATCTGTTGATTAAAGATGTCTCTGGATTAACAAGAACCCTCTTGAAATAATTGAAACATTGATGCCAGGAAAAAGGGATTATTGGTTATCCACACATTAAGAAGGATTTAGAGCAGATTTTCCTCTTGGCATTGGAGTATAAAATGCATTACCTGAAATGAAAGAATGGCAATTTTACTAGAGGCAAATAAAATAGGTAAGTTTGGATCCTGTAGCATTTTAGAAAGCATGTCAACCATACATTGATATCTCTGCCTCTCTCCCTTCCCCTCTCTCTAAAAATAATAAAGTCTTTTTAAAAATAAAATTAAAATTAAAAACAGGTCAGTTCTCCTTGAAATCCTGCAGAAGTGGGCAGGGAGAGTATTTAGGGCAGCCTTAGGTCATTGTTTTAAGTGGCACTGAGGACAAGGTATGTGCCCCAAATCAAAGACAAAGTTTGCTTGTTCTAAAATTTTACCTTGAATTCATGATTCACCCATTTTCTCATTGTTTGATTACCCAAACCAGAATCTCAAACCAAGTTTATCATTATATTCTGGGCCTGGATGTTGACCTGAATAATTACTCTGTCAATAGTCTTAAAAGGAAAATGTATTACAAATTCCAAGTAACCAAAATATAAGGGCATGTTGGAACCCACACATTTTTGTAGGTTGAGAACTACACTTCAATCCCTATAGCATGACCCTTTCTGGAAAGATACAAATATACTCTTTGCTGGTATTCTCAAGGTAGATATTTAATATTAGTTTGTCCATTTAAAAAATCTTTCTTGTCCCTGGCTGGTGTGCCTCAGTGGATTGAGTGCCAGCCTGTGAAACACAGGGTTGCCAGTTTGATTCCAAGTCAGGGCACATTCCTGGGTTGCGGGCCAGGTCCCAAGTTGGCAGAGCACAAGGAACAACCACACTCTCCCTCTTTTTCTCCTTCCCTTCCACTCTCTCTAAAAATAAAATAAATAAAATCTTTCCAAAAAAATTTCTTGAAGCCATGTTAAAGTCAAAATTGCTCTCTAGCCCTGGCTGGTTGCACAGTGGATAGCCGCTGGCCTGTGGACCCAAAGGTCACTGGTTCGATTTCCCAGTCAGGGCACATAACCAAGTTGCAAGCCAGGTCTCCACCCAGGTCTGTGGATGGAGGCAGGTGAAAGGCAACCATACAAAGATTTCTCTCTCCCTCTCTGCCTCTCTCCCTACCCCTCTCTCTAAAAATAATAAAATCTTTTAAAAAGTTGTTCTCTATTTTTCCCTACTGAAATTTTACTAAAAGTACATGTGGAATGGTGGAATATTTTTTTTTAATGTTTGATCCATTTATCTCAAATTGTTACTCATCTTGTTCTTCTTTCTAGTGAATGGCAGCCTAAAGGTTGTGAGACTGGATCTGACCCAGTTCTGGAGACAAGCTAAGAAATCCTGCAGAGAGCCTTAAGTTCTGTGTATCATTTTAATGTGTGAGGTAAAATATCAAAATAAATTGGTTCCCAATAGAAAGATATCAAACACATACTAAAAACCTCTTGCCGTCTGCCATTCCCATCAAACTCTAAACAACGCTGCAATAAAAGTGACTGATTTGTATTCCCCTCATATTATCTTGCTTATTCTCCCTGTCTACTCATACCATCTGGTGAGTTTTTGCAGACAAAACCCTGCACAGTTACTGTGAATGGAGTATTGCCTTTGGAGGAAGAAAATCAATTATGAGTTTCTTTTTCTCTTTCTTTGGAGGCAGGATCATTGGGTTCCACAGAAGAAACCTTCCAGTGGACTATGTTGTAGCCTCCATTACATTAAGTTTCCTATCAGAGTACAGCTATTCTGACTCTGTTTTCTTCCTCCTTTCTCTCCTCATCCCACGTATCTATTGTCCTTTGTATACATTACCGTGCACTATTTCTTCAAATTTTTTAGGTGATATCTGTTTTTAAATTGTTTTTTCAATTTTATTTTCACTTGCCTTGTCTAGCCAATACTGTATTGGTTTCAGGTGTAGAGCATAGTGGGACGATGCCATGTGGAGGGAACTGCTGTTGCAGGGGCTGGGGAGGAACCCCACTCAGATTCAGGCCTCACTCCAGGAAGGGGAGAAGTATGGCCGTGGAGTGATAGCTGGCAACTAGCGATCCCCCAAGCACTGCTCAGACACCTCCAAAGACACCTCCAAAGGCACTGCCAGGACTTCACTCAGGAGTTTTGGGGCTTGTTTGCTTTTGAACCCGGTGGGGTGGGAGGGACTGTGGTTCCTTTAAGCAGCACACCTCCAATGGGGCAGCAGGGGGCCCTGGGCTGGGTGTCCCTGGGACAAGTTTCCACGACCTCAGGTGAACCCTTTTGTCCTCCATGGGCCTCAGTTCTCAGCAGTGGTCTGAGGCCCGGACCAGGCCAAGGCTGCAAGTGGTGTTGCCTGTATGTACATGTGCATTGGTGTATGTACACACGTGTGTGTGTGATGGTCCACAAGAAGCTGCATAGCACACAGAGAAGGTCCAGTGACCTCCAGACTCAGGCTCTACAAACCTGCCCCACCCACTACTGCCCAAGGGCACCTGAGCAAGTTCCCTCAGTCCTCAGGGGTTGAGCTCCCACATCAGCTTCTTTCACCTGGTGAAGCGCTTGGGATCTAATAGGCTGTGGGTTTCCCACAGCAGCCGGGGCCTTTCTGACCTGTGTGTGCTGCCCTCAGCAGTCTGGTTGGGACCAACCTTGGTGGAGTTGTTCAGGACAAGACCCTGACCTCTTCATTCCTCTTTCTGCCCTGGCCTCACCCAGAGTTCCCTGAACAGAGTTGGACACATCACAAGTGTGCAGTGAGAGGGACTCAGTTCATTCCTTGTCTCTTCGGTGATACCAGTTTAGCCTCTAGTGGTTGTAACTTTGAATAAACATTTTCTCTCACAGGCAGGCCTTGGCTTATGGAAGGAGAAAACACCTCTGTGCTTCTCTCGGTGCACAGGGCTTGTTGACACTGGGGAATCTTTGCAGTGCCCAGAAAACTTAGCTCCTGCTGAACTTGTGGAACTGGAAAATCAAGCTGTACTGACTCACCTGAAGCAGAAGTAACTGACTGCACTTTCAAACTCCAGGTGGTTACTGGAGCCCATACCCAGGAGAGGTGGGGAGGATATCTTCCAGGTGGACATTCCAGAGCATCTTATCCCCTTGGGGCAGGAGGACCCCTTACAGGGAGATTACCCAGAAACCAGCTGACTCATGACCATCAACACGCCATCATGCTACCCAAGTATAAGTCAGGCTCAACCTGAATTGGCACCACAGTCAAGAGTGCTACCCACTACCTGCTGTTCATGTAAACAGCCTTCTGCCCTCAGAGATGCCTCTCTGGGCCATGGACACTCAACAAATTTGACCTATTAGAAAAAGGGAAAGCTGCCACTAAACATCTTGGTGTTGTCATTCATTTTGGTCCTGCTCATTCCTTGGTTTTACAAGGAAATATGTTTTAAGATAACTGGCTAATGTTCAGGGCTCCCTTACATGATTTCTCCTCTCTATGCTCCGGTCAAACTCAGAATGTTTCAGCAGCATCCAGGGGACATTTTGGTAGGGCTGGGAGCAGACACCGAATGATTGTCCAAGGGTGACCAGCCAGGGACGGGCTCATGCACCATGAAGGGGACACCAAACTTTGAAACACAGCACCTGCCTGTCCAGGCAAGTGACTCTTGCTCTGTTGTTAACATGTCCCTTGACTCATGAAGCTGTGTGTTCAAGGTGTCACACAGCTACTTCGTGACCATAGAAAGGATCTGATGAAAAAGAAATGAGTCATGTTTTGTTTGTTTTGTGAGCAATCTTTTATTTCTTTGGGTCCCTTCTAGCAGAGTTACTAGTGATTGTTAGCTGTGAGGATGATGGGCTTTTTCCCAGGTGCTGACTGAAATGGCCCATCTTCTGAGCCAGACTGCCATGGCCATATATGGCTTAGCAGATAGGCTGTCCCTCGTTTTAGGTGGGCCTCTCTGGAAGGCCCCTGTCAATTGGGTTAGAAATGCTGAGCTGATGATTAGAAACTTCCTGGCATCACAGGAGGGACCCATGAGAAGAAACCCTCCTGTTTTAAGGTACATGACAATTGTAAGGTGATGCCCCCAAGGTCAGGAGTCAGGCAGCTCTGTCTTCTGACCAGCAGGCAAGGTTGAAGGGACCCGGTCATCCTGAACTTGCTTCAGAACTCTCTAGCCAGACCCTTGGCTCAGTGTGTGAAAATGACTGAGGACAACAAGACAAAAGTCGGTCTTGGGCCAGGATTACTAGCCTCCTAGGACTCATGTGATGAGGTGTGTATATCATGGACACAAAAAAACATAGACTCAACTGTCATTGCTAAGGCATTACCATGGGGTTGTGCTTTTCTTTATTAAAGCCAAAAAATGGATCCGTGGCTACACAGTGGTGATGGCTTCCTGTCACTTGGGAGCTTAGGGACCTGTGTTGTCCTCAAATTGCTCCCAGTGTGTAAAAGTTATCTGAGGAGTCCTCCCCCTCCTCCTTCTCCTCCTCCTCCTCAGGGTCACTGGGTAGGGTCATGGCTGAAAGGGCAGCCATCACCATGGAACAACAGGAGTTGTACAGATACATCACCAAATTATACACTGAGAAATGTGGGTGGCTAGTGGGCACTTGCCCTGTGGTATCGGTTCCAGCAGGAGCCATGGACACATGCATGTCATTGCTGGGTGTACCCTCCCCCATTGGGCATTGGGCTATTGTATCACTGGTTGTGGACCTTAGACTCATGAACTTGAATGACCCAGTACCACTGGATCCCGGAGCACTTCGGGGGTTCAGGGTCTTTGGGTGGGCTGCTTTGGTGGCTTCTCTGAGCTTGATTCTTAGGGAACATCTTGTAGCAGCTACCTGATGCTTCTTTCTCTTTGGAGGTATTGGCTGAGTACAGGTAGTCATCCAGTTGTCTTTTCTCTTGATGTTCTTGATGAGGCAGGGCTTGGTTCTTCGGAAGTAGCAATTACGGTAGATCTGAAACAAAATGAATCATTTTAGTCATTCTGGGAGAAAATATATCTATTTGACATCAACTGGCCTCTCAGAGTCTTAGTTTGTACTCATCCTTGCAGGTTATCTCTAAGGGGCTGATAGTTTCACATGAAAATCTACACTTGATCTTTTGGTAAATACCCTCTTATGTGAAAAAGAATTATCCCCTGAAATGAAAGCCTTTCGATATATCTTTCGTCTTGGTCTACTAGGAAGACATTTGAATAACAGAAAACATGGGAAATGGGAGGGCTTTCTACTTTACCACCAATCTGTTCCCTTCAGAGCTAACTGAAGATTTGCTTGGGCATATTTTCCTGAATCCATATAGGTTCATGAGATGGATGAAACTCTTCAGGCTCCCAGATTCAAACACTTTTTCGGGTCCCTTTCGGCCCAGAACCTCCCTCTGAAAAAGCTCTTCCTCGATGATCACAGCATCTCCGTTTTCACACCAGCGCACAGATGTGAAGGCCTCGTCCTCCACTATCTTCCAAAGCTTTTGTGGGAAGGGCAGCCCAAGAGCGTTGTTTCCATCTTCATTGGCAGAACCTTGACTCCCATTCTTTGACTGCTGATTCTCTTGGGGGCTTGGACCTTGGCCCCAGGCTTGGTCCCCATGTCCCTCCAAATCCTCCCTTGTATCCATCTTGGCTTTGTCCATCTCATCACTATTTGAACTAGCCATGGATCTGCTCTAGATCAAAAAGCATCTGCCACACAGGATGATATCAATGAATACTAGGATCAGATATGCCTTTGGTCATGGCAGAGATGCCCAATATATACCGTCCCAAAATTCTAGAATCTTGGTTGTGGGGCAACCAGCTTCTTTACTGGTCCTGTGATGTCACAAAGGTGGTCTGGAGAGTGGGCCCTGGCCAAGAGTGGAAGAATGGATGGGTGTAGGGTCCCTAGTTTCTCTCTCTTCAGAAAATACAGAAAATAGGGTTCAGGTGGCCAGAAAGGACTCGCCTCTGCTGCTAGGCACATTGTTTCATGTTGCTAAGTGCTGGTCAGGATGAGATATCATGATCCTAGCACCATTCCCACTCCCATGGATGGGGAGGCCTATTGATGGCCTCTTTAATTGCTCAAGGATGAGAACCTAGTTAGTCCTAGCTTGGCTACCACCAGCACTGCCTAGATCAGGTGGGCCCCTGGGGGACTATACCTCCCAGAAAATGGTGGTGGGCCCAGTCTCAGTTAGGAGGTAGCCCCTCTCATTCACTCCCACCTCCAGCTTCCTGCTTTGGACTCTTCTAGCTACTCCTGTTGGTTGGTTGGTCCTGTTCAAATGGGCCCAAAGAGACCTGTTTTCTTATCCTGGGTCAGCCCCACCCTCCACTCTGCTGGGCAGGCCCTGCTTGAGTGCTGCCTGCCCTCAAATGTTGCCCTTCTCCAGATCACAACAGGATTGGCTTTAGTTCCCATTTATTTCCCATAGGAACTCTCCTGGTCCAGTGAGATGTGCTCACTTTAGGACACCTGCATTTGCCTCCTCAAATCACTTTCCCCAAACCCTTGGGTTCAGCCTCCCTTGAGGCCTCATCTATGCCCCATTTCCTTTCTTCAGTGAGATGGCTGGGCTTTTGCTTTCTCAGGTTTCTGGCCTCCTACTTCCAAATTGGATCTCCCTTGGTACCCTGCATTTTAATTACTGATTTGGTTGGGGTAGGCATATATTCAGTTCTGTTGAAACAAAGCATTCCCTGATTCACTGCCACTCCAGTCCCATTCTCCTGACCAGAAACCCATCACCACCACCCCCAACTGTGTGTCCCTCTCCTGCCATTGCCTCAAAGATGGGTATAGTGAATCATTTTTGTTTGCTCTTGGGTTAGATTGTTTTCAAAGACCTTACTTTACACAAACTCACTACCAAGGAAATTACTGACTTTAGCTAGCTGTGGCTGAGGGAAGCTCATATGAAGATAATTATAAATATGTACTTAAATATAGATTAGAGTCTGGGTAAGAGGTGGGACAAAAGGCAAATTCAAGTCATCTTCACTGTAGAGTGGAGGATATTGCAGTGGTTTTGGTGATCCATGTTCCCTACCTGTTGCAGACAACTTTGGTCTGTATAGGGAAGTAGAATGGTATCGTGGAAAGGCCCCACCTACACAAGTCCTAGGTCATTGTCTCAGCTCCGGTACTAAGCGCAGGTCAGTTTTTCTCTTTGAGGGCCAACCCTTTTTTGTCTAAAAGGAGACTGCAAAGGTGTTTGAGAAAAGAATCTCCCAAAGTGCCACTCAGTCTAAGGACTGCTTCCTTAATGGAGCCCCCAGGTCTACATTCAGGCTTGGTCCATGGTCTTTGTGTTTCTAAACAGGCTTACAAAGCATTCATTCGAAAAGTCAATTTAGAGGCATTGGTGGTATAGTGGTGAGCATAGCTTCCTTCCAAAAAGTCAATTTATTCTGCAAGGATAGGTCTTGGAGTCTAAGAATTGAAAGTGAGGCCATTAGTAGCATATCAGAGTGGGGGATCCTGGTGTCTCTGGCTACAGAGCCAGCTCCCTTCAGTTCCCCACCAAAGTACTATTTCTTAAGTGAGTTCTTTAAAGACAGAAAATGAGGCTTCCTTGTGGCCTTTGCTAGCTCATGGACCTTGCTCTTCATGGAGAACAGGTGTTTATTTAATATTGTCTAGGGACTCTTGCATCCCAAGGCCTCAGTAGGACCATCAGCTAATGTCCTTTGACTCGAGTCACAGACTTTTCACTGTGGTGAGGAATCTAAGAATGTTTTCAACCTTTTTCATTTCATAGCACACATAAACTAATTACTAAAATTCTGTGGCACACCAAAAATATAGTTTTTGCTGACCTGACTTTTAAAAAAGGTATAATTTTGATTCATTCACACTGGATGGCTATTGTTGTGTTGGCTGTTTTGTTTTCTTTCTTTTTTTTTTTTTTTTTACTTGACAACTTAAGGAAAAAGAAGCCAGTGCTCCTGACTAAATAGTCAGCTATTGAATGTTTCAAAAATCCTTGTGGCACACCAGTTGAAAACCACTGATCTAGGACATCAGGCTCATCTTGTCCTCTGTAGATAAAATAGCCCCATTGCTCACTTCAGTGGAGTCTATGAAGCCTATTATAGAAACGGACTCCCTTGGCTAAGCCTGCTCAGTCCCAGGATTTCAACCCTGGGACCCGTGGCTGACAGTCAGACAGTCTTTATTAGGCACCTACAATACTCAGGACCTTTTGAGAGAAGTGGTTGTGTGACTGGAAATGTGATGGAAAGTTTAGCCAGATAGAGGAGCCATTTTAGGACAGGCTAAACCACGCAAACTTCCACTTCTGTATTCCCCGCTTGCTCCACTTCTGCTTGCTAAGCAAAAAGTATATAAGGAAGAAAGAACCCGTGCTCGGGGCCCAGAATTTGGAGTCTGACTCCTCTGGGTCCACGCGCATAATAAACTGCTTATTCCCTCACCTCGATGTTCTGTCTGAGTCCTTCCCACAACATTTTGGTTCCCTGACCAAGAAATGACCCATGCAAGCAGGCTGTTGCCTCCAGTGAAGCGGCCTCTGGCACTGCGTGGGACCAAGGAGCAGGGGAAAGTGTGTGCCCCGGTTATTTCAGGTTCCGAGGCCACCTGGGGTCACATGGCCAGCAGCCATGAAGAGCACAGCTTCTACTCAGGTGGAGGGAAGGCGAATTAGTAGGAACAGGTGCAGCTGCGACAGGACTGGTGAGTGCCCTGGAGACCTGTGCCCAAGAATCAGGTCAACCCTAACTGTGGAAGAGGAGACTGATCATCTCCTGAACCCCTGAGGGTTGAAAGATAGGGACAATTCTGACAGGAGGAGGGATTGTGTTAACATCTTGGGTGCTTGTGTGTGAGTGTGAGAGTGAGTGGTGTGTGGCACCATGGGCCTCGACCCACGGAGCATGATTGAGTCCCAACCTATGGTTCATCAGTCTGTCATATGGCATAACGGCTGGACATAACCCAGACTCTGCTTGGGCAGCCTTAGCTAAGACAGACCCAAGTCCCTCGTAAGAGGAGAGGCCAAGCAGACGAACCGAGTGTGCCCTACCCTTTGTGAGTCTGCGCCGCTGTGGGAGGAAGTCACAATGGGTGGGAGATCATCAACCATTCTAGACTGCATGCTGAGCAACTTCGACTGGTTCTGCGGCCAGGACCCTAACATGAATAGAAGTCCGCTCAAAACCCTCTGCACTGCTGAATGTCCAACCTTCAGAGTTGGCCGGCCTCCTGAGGGGACTTTGAATTTAGGAATAATTAGGGTGGTCCACTTGGTAGTGACAGGAAAGCTGGGCTACCCAGACCACTTCATCTGTATAGACCACTGGCAAGAATTAGCTCAGGATCTGCCCTCCTGGCTCAGACAATGTGCAAGGCAAGAAGCCACAAAAGTCGGTATAGTCGGAGGGCGAAAGACCAAGACCAGAGAGGCAGGGGATGCAGGTGTGATGGGAGGGCCAAGAACACAAAGATCCTTGTAGCCCAGAATGGGGAAGAACACTGATCCCTGATCTACCAAGGAGATCCAGAAGACGAATCCCCAGTAGTCCTGCCCCCACCATACGTGGTGGGCCCCACTGCATTGGCACCACCACAGAATGATACCCCGCCGCCATCAGTTTCCCCTCAGCCAACTCCCCCTCACCCATAGCGGCTCACCTGAGGGCCAGGCCTGCACCCTTGATGCCACTAAGAGAAGTCCAGGGGCCACCCCAGGTTGGGCCCAATGGGATGGAGTGCCCAGGGCTCACCATCCTCTACACCAGCCTTTCACCCCGTTCACCTCCTCACCCCGTTCAACACGGAGAAGAGGCACCAAATTATGCAGAAGACTCACCCTTATCTAGAAACAGCGGCCCCGCCTGGAGTCTTAGATCCGGTCCAATGAGCCAGGACCGCAGCCCCGGATGCCCAGCCAGAATGGGATCACAATACTGAGGAAGGACATGCCGCATTACAGTGATACAAGGAGGCCCTCCTCCAGGGTGTATGGGCAGGGGCCCGCTGACCCACCAACATGTCCAAGGTCGCCAATGTCACCCAGCGACCAGAAGAGTGCCCCGGGGATTTCTATGAATGGCTGTGTAAGGCTTACCGAATTTATACACCATTTGTCCCGGGGGCACCAGACAACCAGTGGATGGTCAACACCACCTTTGTCTCCCAGTTGGCATCAGACATCTGCAAGAAGCTCCAGAAGTTAGAGGGCTTTGCAGGGATGAACATCAGTCAGCTGATCGAGATAGTGAATAAGGTATACAGCAATAGAGAGGAGGCAGCCGAAAGAGAAGCACGAAAGAAAATGGAGAAAAAGGCAACATTACTAGCAGCAGCCTTGGGGCGCCTTCCATCAGAAAGAAATGGCAAAGGGAAAGGAAAAAGAATTCCTCGGGGGAAGGGCCCAGCTCTGAACCTAGACCCTGACCAGTGTGCCTACTGCAAGGAAAAAGGACATTGGATGAACGAGTGCCCAAACTGCAAGAAAAAGCTTCCAGGTGGAAACCAGGAGCCTAGATCAGCCGCCACAACTATTCTGAGTCTCGCTGGGCTGGACTCAGAATAGGGAATACCGGGTTCTCTGAATCTAGGCCCCCGTGAGTCCATGGTCCAAGCACTGGTAGGGGCCAACCAATCCCATTCATGATTGACACCGGATCAGGACACTTGGCAGTAACCATCCCGGTCACTCCCCCATCTAGACACGAAATCTCTGTCATTGGGGCAACAGGGGAGCAGAGCAATCCTAAGCCATTTTGTCAAGCATGAAAGGTGGAACTGGGAGGCCACCAAGCATGAATTCTTATATGTTCCAGAGTGCCCCATACCGCTTCTAGGATGGGACCTCCAGCCAATGGGAGAAGCACAAATGACAGTTGGAGCCCAGACCATAATGGTGGTCCTGATCCCCAGAGGGGAGGAGTATCAGCTACACTTTGGAGGTCAGGGGTGACCCAAAGGCATAGAGACTAAAAAGCACCTTGACTTACTGGCCAAATACCCTCGAGCCTGGGCAGAGGGGAACCCACTGGGTCTAGCAAAAAACCATCCACCAATAATGGTCAATCTGAGGCCAGGGGTTACCCCGAAACAAGTCCACCAGTATCCCATCTCCCTGGAAGCATGGCTCAGCATATCCGAAGTCATACAGAAGCATCTGAAGGAAGGGATCCTGGTCCCCATAGAACACACCATTCTTGCCAGTGCGGAAACCTGACGGGAGCAGGTACCAACTGGTACAAGACTTATGAGCGGTTCAGTTCATTTACCGGCAGCAGAGACATTGCACCCAGTGGTGCCAAACCCGTATACCCTCCCCAGCCAGCTCCCACCGGAGGCTGCATGGTTTAGCTGTCTGGACTTGAAGGATGCCTTCTTTTGCCTCCATTTGGCAAAGGTGAGTCAGCCCCTTTTTGCTTTTGAATGGGAAGACCTGCATACGGCCACAAAGACCCAGCTAACATGGACTCACCTTCCCCAAGGGTTCAAGAATTCACCCACCCTGTTTGGGGAGGCCCTGGCAAAGGACATAAGGCCATTCATAGAACAACACCCAGACCTGGTTCTGCTCCAATATGTAGATAACTTACTCCTGGCCGCCCCGACTTAGCAACAGTGCTGGAAAGGCACCTGCCTCCTACTTGAGCTGCTGACCGAGGCAGAGTTCTGTTCCTCCTGGAAGAAGGCACAAATATGCCAGAACCAAGTAAAGTACCTGGGGTTTATTATCTCACAAGGGAAGCGAGTCTTGAGTCATGAAAGGAAAAAAGTCATTCTCAGTCTACCCGCACTGACGAGCAGGAGGAAGCTCCGAGAATTCCTAGGAGCCTCTGGGTTTTGTCGAATCTGGATACCAGGATATGTGGCCCTCGCCAAGCCCCTCTACCAGAACCTAAAAGGCCCAGAAATGTCCCCATTCTCATGGGACCCCCAACAGGAAAAGGTCTTCCAAGAAATCAAGGATCTCCTTGGCAAAGCCCCAGCCTTAGGACTGCCTAACCCCAGCCGACCCTTCAACCTCTACACTCATGAGAAAGACAAGGTGGTGGTGGCGCTGGGGGTCCTGACCCAGCTTGGCCTTGGCAACAGTCGATAGCATACCTGTCAAAGCAACTGGACAATGTAACTGTGGGATGGCCTCCTTGCTTAAGGGCCATAGCTGCAGCAGTCACCCTGCTGCAGGAGGCAGACAAGCTGACGCTGGGACAAGAAATCACTGTATATGCCCCCCATGCTGTAACAAGCCTCCTTGAAGGCCAAGGGCACAAATGGCTTTCCAACCCCCAGATCACCCAATATCAAGGGCTCCTCTGTGAGAATCCAAGAGTAAAGGTGAAAACTGTGCGGCAAATCAATCCAGCAACCTTCCTATCAGCGGAATCAGGGGAACCTGACCATAACTGCATAGAGGTAATAGAGGAAGTACATGCCAGCCAGCCAGATCTAAGGGATCAGCCCCTAGCCACACAGGACATGACTCTATACACTGATGGAAGCAGCTACATGATAAACGGAAAACAAGTAGCCGGGTACACCATTGTAAATGACCTAGAAATCACAGGGGCTGTCCAACTCCCGGTCGGATAGTCGACCCAAAGAGCCGAAATGTGGGCACTGATCAGAGAGCCCTAGAGATCACCAGAAACCAAAAGGTGAACATCTACACCAACTCCCGATATGCCTTTGACACCCTATACATACATTGGACAATATACAAGGAAAGCGGGCTCCTAACAGCTGAAGGAAAAGAAATTAAAAACAAAGAAGAAATACTCCAGCTACTAGAGGCAGCATGGGCCCCAGAAAAAGTAGCCATAATGCATTGCAAGGGGCACCAGAAAGAATGAACTAAAATAGCAAAAGGTAATGAACGGGCAGACCAGGTGGCAAAAGCTGCAGCATTAGGACAAAGCACCAAGAGCGCAGACCAGCCGACAATTGAGGGACCCCTACTGGGCATAGAGGTGCATCAGCCAGAATATACAACAAAAGAGCAGGAACGGGCCCAAAAAGAAAACTGTCTTCGAACCCCGGCAGGACTGTGACAGTTACCAGACGGCCAGTTGTATATATCCCAGTGACAGGCCAGGAACCTGGTGAGACACTGTCATTCGTTAACTCACCTTGGGAAAACAGCCCTAGAAGCCTTGCTTAAAAGACATTACTACTTCCCAAACATGTCCAGGATCTGTGAGACTATTTCGGCACAATGTCTCGCCTGTGTAAAGAACAGTCAGGCGAGCCGACCAACTGCCCCACATGGGGTCCAACATAAAGGACAGCAGCTCTTCAAAGACCTACAAAAAGATTTTACAGAAATCACTCCCAGCAGGAGGTACAAGTACCTACTAGTATTAACCTGCACTTTCTCAGGGTGGGTGGAAGCATTCCCCACCTGGACAGAGAGGAGCAGGAAAGTGGTAAAGGCCCTTCTGAGGGAGGTCATTCCCCAGTTCGGGCTATACTTAACCATAGGCAGTAACAATGGGCTGGTTTTTGTTGCAAAGGTAGTCCAAGAGTTAGAAGCCCAGCTGAAGATCACCTGGAACCTGCACACTGCCTACAGACTGGAAAGTTCAGGGAAGGTAGAGCGCATGAATCAAACAATAAAGTCAACATTAGCCAAATTCCATCAAGAGACCTGCTTGCGAGACTTGAAGATGGCGACAGAGTAGAGAGCAGTGCTGATGGTGTTCTCGAGTACCAAAGCAGCTAAAGGACAGGATAAGGAGCGTGAGATGTCTTCAGGACCCTAGGAATTGGAAAGGGCAGCATCTGGACACAGGGGAGCACAGCCCAGAGGCAGAGGAGGCCAGCAGGACAGTAGGTGAGGCGTTCCCGACCGATCTGCCGGCGGGCCGAGGTCGGCTCTGGGCAGGGACGGCTCTGCCCAGAGGGGCGCGTTTGACTGAGGCCAGTTCCGGGCTCCCTGGTGACTGGAAGTCTCAGCAGTGAAGTGCGGGCAGCAAGGGCGAACACCGTAGGGAACCCGGAATTGAACTCTTGCAGGGGAGGGACTGTGAGAAACTCACTCCGGCAAAAGGGAGAAGAGGCTCCGCACGGGGCTAGAGGAGGAGGAGAAGAGTCCTGCGGGAAGCCGGAGTGGGGGAGCAGGAAGTGCACCAGTGGGGTGGCCAGAGGGCCTAAAACGGAGCTGCTGGGCCACCGGGGAAACAGCAGCTAGAAGCCCCTGCGAGGCGGGGGAGGCCCAGTCCTGCGTAACCACACAGGTCCCCAGGCTCCGCGGGAAACCCCAAGCAGCAAGCTGGCGAGCCGGAACTAGAGGCGGGGGTAACTAACCCGCCATTGCCGGAGAAAAAGGCCGCACCGCCCATGCCTGGGAGGGGCTCATCACAGAGGCCACTTAAAGGACTCCGAGGAGAGCTGATTGGCTTGGGGGCGTGGTGCCCACCCCGGAAGGGCGGGACAGTGTAGGCGGACCCCAGACAGTGTTGACTGACAGGCACGGCCTCCTCCCTGAACTGCGGGGGTGGGGCCAGTTGTCACAGGGACCAGCGAAATTGCGGGCTGCCCTGCAGAAGTGCTGGGTGCACGTCCTGGGCAGGAACCTCCGCCAGGAGTGGGAGGGGGCTCGCTGCAGGCTCCAGAACACCGGTAGCCCTAACACCCAGCCAGGCTGCTGAAGGCCCAGCCTACCTGGGGGCGGACACTCAGAATCAGCCCTGACTGACAATCAGAGGCCCTGCCACGTGCCAAGACCGGCTAGAATATAGACTATAGACTATAAAGTCCTGACCAAGAAAAAGAGGCAGCCTCAGGAAAGGGATTGCTGCCAATCTCAAGCACCTGAATTATACCGAGAGCAATATGAACTATTAAGCCTCAACATATCCTTTGCAAAAAGTTACTCCTCACATATTCTTAATCCCCCCCATACCTCAATCCACCTAAATACCCAAGACCCTCCCCTACTCTCGAATTAAAGTCTATTCACTCTGTGGCTATAACGCATTCCCAGTCCTCAATCTAAGTATTCCTCCCTTCCCCAGCCTTTCTAAACCCTTTCTTTATTCTTTTCTTCCTTCCTCTTTTTTTTTT
>PVIW01013129.1:0-28742 GCA_004026585.1 Noctilio leporinus | reverse complement strand
AAAAAACTTTGGTACATTTACACAATGGAATTCTATATAGCAGAAAGAAAGAAGGAACTTGTACCCTTTGCAACAACATGGATGGAACTGGACAGTATTATGCTTAGTGAAATAAGCCAGTCAGTGAAGGACAAATATCATATGATCTCACCCATTACGGGACAATAATGAGCAAAACTAACAACAAGCAAAACAGAACCAAGTATATGAATACAAGGAATAGGCCTTCAGTGGTCAGGGGGAACAGGGTTGGGAGGAGGGGGGAGGCAGAGGCAAAGAAGGGGAGCAGCTTAGACAAGAACCTAGTATAAAGGAACCATGGACATGGTCAACAGGTGGGATTGACTTTGCGTGGAATGGGTGGGTGGGGAGGAGGACAGAGGGGAGCAAAAAGGGGATGGATGTAATACAACAACAATAAAATTAAAAAAAAAAAAGAAAATACTTAGGCAAGACTGGAGGAAATATTTAGAAAATTCATTTTCAGACAAACATATGGTTTCAGAGCTTTTGAAGAACTCTTTTAAGTCAATAAAAACAACCCAATTTTGAAAAATAAAAAAAGGACCTGAACAGAAAGTTCACAAAAGATAATTAGCTTATGCCTACATAAAAAACTGCTCATCTTCACTAGTTATAAGAGAAATGTAAATCATAGCAGTGAGACACCAATACATATGCAACAAAATGGCTAAAATAAAAAAGAATGGGAACATTAAATGTTGACTAAGGGATATAGAACAAGTAGAATTCTCATATATTGCTGGGAGATCATTAAAAGGACAAAAATTTTGGAAAATGGTTTGACAATTTCTTATAAAATTAAACACTTATCACTTTAACCTAAAAATTCCACTTACAGGTATTCATCCAAAAAAACTGAAAATGCATATCCCCGAAAATTACATACAATAATGTTTTTAGAAGGTTTATTAATAATAATCTCATCTTGGTCAGGGTTCAGCCAGAGAATGAGAGCAAGCAAGACATACATATTAAAAGTCTTATTGCAAGGAAGTCTTACACAATTGTTGGAGCTGACTAGGCAAATACCAGGGTCAAGCAAAGCTTTGTTCACAGAAGGAATTTCTTCTTCAGAGAAGTTTCAGTGCTGCTCTTAAATCTTTCAACTGACTAAACGAGAACCACTAGATGGTCTAAAATAACCTCCATTAACTATAAAACATCTTTATAATACCTAGATCAGTGTTTCACTGAAATTGGACAATAGCCTAGCCAAGTTGACATGTAAAAAATGACCATCAAAAAAAAAAAAGAATTAATATGGTCAGAAGAGGATGTGGAAGGTTACCCTTTGAATTCAAGTCCTGGGGCTAAGTAATGTGCACTGCGATGACATGAACGACAGCTGTTATTGGTAATACAGGGTGTGTTGCGGTATTTCCTGACTACTAGTAATTGCATCCTTCATTTTGTGCCAACACAGATAGGGTGCAATTTTCATCAATTAAAAATTATATGAGGCCAATTCCAAAAAAAAAAAAAAAAATGACCATCAGAAGTCTAAAAGTGGAAACAATTCAAATATCTATCAATAAAAATTTACAAATACTGTAACCACACAAATATTAATTAGTAATAAAAAAGGAACAAGCAACTGATAAACTCAAAAACATAGATAAATCTCACATATAGTATGCTGAGCAAAAGAAGTGAGGCAGAGAAATGAACACACAAGGTAGATTTATTTATATGATTTCTTTAAAAATGACAAAACTAATTGAAGATGGGAAAAAACTTTTTGTGTATTTCTGAGGCTGGCCTACAGGTGACAAGGACAGAGACCAAGGGAATTTTCTGGAACAAGGGACATACTGTTTCATGTCTTCAATGTATGTAAAGTTTATCTCAAAAAAAAAAAGAAAGGAAGAGAGGGAGGAAAGGAGGCAGAGAAGACTGATGTGTGCTAAGAGAAGGAAGAAAGAAGAAAGAAGGAAACAGACTATTAAAAAAATTGAACACTTAAAGGTTTGCATTTTTGCATAATATGGCTTACAAAAATCTAAAAAAAAACCCTAACTTTACACTTAAAGAAACTTAAAAAGAACAACAAAGCCTAAAGTAGAAAGAAGAAAATAATAAAAGTCAGAACAGAAATAAAGGAAATGGAGTCCAAAAAAATGACACAAAAGATCAGTAAGTTCAAGAGTTGGTTCTTTGAAAAGATAAACAAGATTGGCAAGACTTTAACCAGATCCATCAAAAAAAATGAGAGGACTCAAACAGATAATATCAGAAATGAAAGACGGAAAGTAAAAATGGACACCATTGTGGCACTGAGCAACACTAGAGGAAATGGACTTAACTATTATGTACAAATCCTTTTACCCCAAATAAGAAAAATACACATTCTTTTCAAATGCACATGAAACATTCTCAAAGACAGATCACATGATAGGTCACAAGACAAGCCTTCACAAATGCAGGAAAACTGAAATCATACCAATCATCTTCTCAGATCACAATGGATTGAAACTGGAAACCAACATCAAGGGGGAAAAACAAAAACACTCTAACTCATGGAGACTGAATAACATCCTTTTAAGTAATGAATGGGTTAACAATGAGATCAAATATGAAATCAAAAATGTTTCTGGAAGCAAATGACAATGAATACACAACAGTCCAAAACCCATGGGACATAGTAAAGGCAGTCCTCAGAGGGAAATTCACAGCAATACAGGCCCACCCAAAAAGGTCAGAAGAAGTTTAGAAAAACAACCTAACCATAAAGATGCAAGGACTAGAGGAGAAACAACAAACAAAGCCCTGAGCAAGTAGGAGGAAGGAAATCATCAAGATCAGGGCAGAACTAAATAAATAAAAAAACTCAATTAGAAGAATCAACAAGTCCAGGCGCTCATTCTTTGAAAAAATAAACAAAACTGACAAGCGTTTATCCAGACTCATCAAGAAAAAGAGACAGAGGACCCAAATAAACAGTATCAGAAATGACAGAGGAGAAATTAGAAATAGAAAGGATTATAAGAAATTACTAAAAACAACTATATGACAAGAAATAGGACAACCTGGGTGAAATGGCCATATTTCTGGAAATGCATAATCTACCAAAACTGAATCCAGAGAAGCAGAAAGCCTGGATAGGCCAATAACAACCTGTGAAATTGAAGAAGTAATCCAAAATCTCCCAAAGCACAAGAGCCCTGGACCAGACGCAAACGAACAGGGGATATCTACAAAATATTTAAAGAAAACTAACTCCTATCCTTCTCAACCTATACCAAAAAACACAGGAAGGGGGAAGACTCCCAAACTCTTTCTATGAGGCCAATATTATTCTAATCCCAAAACCAGGGCAAGACACAACTAAGAAGGAAAACTATAGGCCAATATCTCTGATGAACACAGATGCTACGATTCTCAACAAAATATTGGCCAACCAGATCCAGCAATACATTACAAAGATCATAAGATCATACACCATGATCAAGTGGGTTTCATCCCAGGGATTCAAGGATGGTACAACATTCACAAATCAATAAATGTAATATACCACACATCAACAAAATGAAAGACAAAAATCATATGATCACATCAATAGATACTGAAAAAGCATTTGATAAAGGACAGCAACCATTTATGATAAAAACACTCAGCAAAATGGGAATAGAGGGAGCATACCTCAACATCATAAAGGCCATATATGAAAAACCTGAGACCAACATCATACTCAATGGGCAAAAACTAAAAGCTTTCCCCCTAAATCAGGAGCAAGACAAGGCTGTCCTCTTTCTCCACTTCTTTTCAACATCATCTTGGAAGTTCTAGCCATAGCCATCAGAGAAGAAAAAGGAATTAAAGGTATCTAAATTGGAAAGGATGAAGTAACATTGTCATTCTTTGCAGATGATATGATAGTGTACATACAAAACCTGATAGGCTCTGCCAAAACCTTATTTGACCTAATAAGCAAATTTAGCAAAATAGCTGGATATAAAGTCAATATTCAGAAATCAAACGCATTTTTGTATACTAATAATGAAACATCAGAAATAGAAGCGAGAAAACAAATCCCATTTACCATAGCAACAAGAAAAATAAGTACTTAGGAAGAAACTTAACCAAGGAGGAAAAAGATCTATACTCAGGAAACTATAGGACACTGAAGAAAGAAATGAAGGAAGATACAAATAAATGGAAGCATATACCATGTTCATGGCAGATTCATGGGAAGAATTAACATCAATTAAAATGTTCATACTACCCAAAACAATCTATAGATTCAATGCAATCCCAATTAAAATACCAATGACAGACTTCACAGAAACAGAAAAATACTTCAAAAATTTATATGGAGCCAAATATGCCCAAGAATAGCCACAGCAATCTGGAGAAAGAATAGCAAGGTAGGAGGAATCACAATGCTGGACATCAAACTATACTACAAGGCTACTGTCATCAAAATTGTCTGGTACTGGCATAAGAATAGACATATAGATCAATGGAACAGAATAGAGAGCCCAGAAATAAACCCAGGACTCTATGGTCAATTAATATTCAACAAAGGGGCAAGGAACATAAAATGGAGTAGTATACTCAGTCTCTTCAACAAGTGGGTGTTGGGAGAACTGGACAACAACATGCAAAAGGATAAAACTAGACCACCAACTTACACCATACACCAGAATAAATTCAAGATGGATAAAGGACTTAAACGTAAGTAGTATCACCATAAAGCTCCCAGAGAAAAATATAGGCAGTAAAATTTTAGATATCCTATGCAGAAATATGTTAACTGACACTTCACCAAGGTCAAAGGAAATAATAGAACAAGTAAGCAAATGGGACCATATCAACTGAAAAGTTTCTGTTCAGCTAAATAAAATGCCAGCAAAATTCAAAGGGAACCAATTGTATGGGAAAACTTATTTGCCAATGATACCTCAGAAAAGGGTTTGATCTTCAAAATATATAAAGAACTAATGCGACTCAACACCAGGGAGACAGACAGCCCAATTAAAAAATGGGCAAAAGACATGAACAGACAACTCACTGAGAAAGACATACAAAGGGCCTAGAGGCATATGAAAGAATGCTCAACATCATTAGTCATCAGAGAGATACAAGTTAAAACCACTATAAGATACCATCTCACACCTGTCAGAATGGCCATCATCAATAAATCAACAAACAACAAGTGTTGGTGAGGATGTGGGGCAAAGGGAAACCGTGCACTGTTGGTGGGAATGCAGGCTGAGGCAGCCACTATGGAAAATAGTATGGAGTTTCCTTCAAAAACTAAAAATGAAACTGCCTTTTGATCCAGCAATTCCACTACTAGGACTATATCTGAAGAATCCTGAAACAACAATTCATAAGAACCTATGCTTACCTATATTCATAGCAGCATTATTTACAATGGCCAAATGCTGGAAACAGCCTAAGTGCCCTTCAGTGGATGAATGGATCAAAAAAACTTTGGTACATTGACACAATGGAATACTACAAAGCAGAAAGAAAGAACTCCTACCCTTTGCAACAACATGGATGGAACTAGAAAGTATTATGCTTAGTGAAATAAGCCAGTCAGTAAAAGACGAATACCATATGTTCTCACCCATTACAGGACAATAATGAACAAAACAAACAACAAGTAAAACAGAACCAGATATATGAATACAGTGAATAGGCCTTCAGTGGGCAGCGATAAAAGGAGTTAGAGGAGGGGGGAGGAAGAGGCAAAGAAGGGGAGAAGTTTAGACAAGAATCTAGTATGGAAGAACCATGGACATGGACAACAAGTGGGATTGACTTTGTGGGGGAGTGGGTGGGTGGGTAAGGGGACAGAGGGGAGTAAAAAGGGGATGGATGTAATACAACAACAATAAAGTTAAATTAAAAAAATAAAATAAAATAAAAAATAAAAATCAGTTCATGTAAAAACAAAACAAAACAAAACAATAACAACAACAAAAAACAGACACCAAATAGATATAAAGGATTGTAAGAAGTATTATGAATCATATGCCAATGAACTGGAGAACCTGAATGAAATGGGTAATTCCCAGATAAATACAATCTTCCAAAACAAAATCAGAAAGGATCAGAGAATCTGAATAGACAGATTACATGAGTTAAACTGAAGCAGTAATCAACAAACTCCTAACAAACAAAAGCCCTGGACCAAATGGCTTCATAGGAAAATTTTACCTAACATTCTGGGAAGAACTAACACCTTTGCTTCTCAAACTATTTTTAAAAATTCAACAGGAGGGAAAGCTCCCAACCTTATTTTGTGACACCAACATTATCCTAATTCTGAAGCCAGATAAACACACACACACACACACACAAAGTAAGCCAATAATCCTAATGAACATATATTCTAAAATTCTCAACAAAATATAAGGGAACTGAATACAGCAATACATCAAAAACATCATACACCATGATCAAGTGGGACTTATTCTAGGAACCCAAGGTTGGTACAACATTTGCAAATCAATAAACAAATTGAAGGCTAAAAACTTTAAGATTCTATCAGTAGATGCAGGGAAAGCATTTGATAAAATCCAGCACCCATTCATGATATAAACACTCAGCAAAGTGGGCGAGGGAATGTACATCAACACAATAAAGGCCACATATGACAAACCCATTGCCAGCATCATATTCCACAAGCAAAAAGTACAAGTGTTGCCCTTAAGATCTGGAACAGACTTTCTGCTAAGCTGAAAGTGTATGGAGACACACTGTGTCTCCCTCACAACTAAGAAGTAATTTACATCTACCTCAAAATTAAGTAAAAACAACCAGAATTTACAGAAAATCAACCTACATGGAAGTTCAATGAAAGAAATAAAGAATACTTAGCTGGACAGGTAGGAGGGGCGGAGCAGGAGGAGAGCAGTGGAGGAAGCGGCAGTGGTGTTGGCAGCATAGAAGATGAGGCTGTGGCTGTGGCTGTGGCTGAGACTGAGGCAAAAAGCGCAGTCATGCATTTTAAAAGTAGTGAGGGAAATCTGGGAAGAGATTGCAGCTACAGATCAGGCTGTGTAACTTGTGGTTCTTGCACTGGGGAAAATAGAGCTACATTACTTCTGACCATGAAAACCAGTGAGGATTGGGGTGGAGAAAGAAACTGCTGGCCTTTCAATGGGCATGTAGCATTGTTTTTTCTCAGATGCCTCTTCCACAAACAGTGCCACAACGTGGTGAAATGGGTTACTCCGCACTAATGAAAACCTGAGGCTCCACCCCTTATAACAAAAAAGGAGCAACAGCTCTACATAAGAGCCATAGTCAAACACAGAAATCCGTCAAGTTGAGAAGACAAAGAAGTATGGCCCAAAAGTGGCAGCAGATAAAGGTTCCAGTAGGAGAACTGAGCAACAATGAGAGCCAACCTGACACAAAGTTCAAAACACTGGTGATAAAGATGTTCACAGACTTGACAGACAAAACTAAGCCTCACAAAGGCATAAGGGAAGAAGTTAAGACTATGCTAAGTGAAACAAAGGAAAACCCAAATGAAACCAATGGTGAAGGGAGGAAGGATTCAAATGAACCAACTGGAACATAAGGAAAAAATAAATAGTCAAGTAGTACAGAAAGAGAAAACAAGAATTGAAAAAAACTAGAGACTTAGAAATCTCTAGGACAACTTGAAATGTGCCAACATCTGAATCACAAGGGTGACAGAAGGAGAAGAGGGAGAGAAAGAAATTGAAAGCTTATGTGAAAAATTAATGAAGAAAATTAACAACAACCAAAACAGAACCAAGTATATGAATACAAGGAATAGGCCTTCAGTGGTCAGGGGAACAGGGTAGGGGGGAGGGAAATGTAGAGGCAAAGATGGGGAGCAGCTTAGACAAGAACCTAGTATAAAGGAACCATGGACATGGACAACAGGTGGGATTGACTTTGGGGGGAATGGGTGGGTGGGTGGGGGGACAGAGGGGAGCAAAAAGGGGATGGATGTAATACAACAACAATAAAAAAAAATTAATGAAGAAATTAAAATGCTAAAGATTAAAGATAAAGAATCTTAAAAGCAGCAAGAAAAAAGAAGAGTTACCTACAAAGAGGTTCCTGTAAGACTCTTAGCTGATTTCTTAAAGGAAACTTTGCAGGCAAGAAGGGACTGGCAAGAAGTATTCAAAGTGATGAAAAGCAAGGACCTACTAAAATCAAGACTACTCTACCCAGCAAAGCTATCATTTAGAACGGAAGGGCAGATGAAGTGCTTCCCAGCCAAAGTCCCACCAAGCCATTATTATATGAAATGTCAATGGGATTTACTTAGGTAAAAGAAGATCAAAGCTATGAACATTAAAATGACAACAAACTCACAACTATAAATAGAATCTAAACAAATAAACAAACAAAAAAGCCTAAGCAGACAACCAGAGTGGGAACAGTATCTTAAGTAAGGGGAGCATTTGGCAGGGTGTCAGTTGGGAAGGGAAGGGGGAAAAGGTGCAGGGATTAAGAAGTATAGTTGATGGGTGCAGAATAGACTGGGGGGTGTTAAGAATGGTACAGGGTAGGGTAAATCCAAAGAACCTTATTTGCACAACCCATGGGCATGAACTAGGGTGGGGATTGCTGGAGTGAGGGCAGGTGCTGGATGGAGGAGAGCAAAAGGGAAAGAAATTGGGACAATTTTGTAACAGCATAATCAATATAATAATATACTTTAAAAAAAAAAGAGTCAGAGGCAATCATCAACAAATCAACAAACAAGTGCTGGCAAGGACATGGGGAAAAGGGAACCCTGGTGCGCTGTTGATGGGAATGCAGACTGGTGCAGCCACTAAGGAAAACAGTATAAAATTTCCTTTAAAAACTAAAAACGGAACTGCCTTTTGATCCAGTGATTCCACTGCTAGGATTATACCTGAAGAACCCTGAAACACCAATTCAGAAGAACCTACGTACTCCTATGATCATGGCAGCGCTACTTACAACAGCCAAGTGTTGGAAACAACCTAAGTGCCCTTCAGTGGATGTATGGATCAAAAAACTTTGGTACATTCATGCAATGGAATACTACACAGCAGAAAAAAAAAAAAAGGAACTCCTAACTTTTCCGCCAACATGGATGGAACTGGAAAGTATTATGCTTAGTGAAATAAGCCAGTCATTGAAAGACAAATACCACATGATCTCACTCATTACAGGACACTAATGAGCAAAACAAACAAACAAGCAAAACAGAATCAGAAACATGAAAACAAGGAACAGACCTTCTTCATTGGGCAGAGGGGATGGGGTGGAGGGAAGGGGCAGAAGGAGGCAAAGGGGGGCAGTTTAGTTAAGAAACTAGCATGGATGACCCATGGTCATTGACAACAAGTGAGACTGACTTTGGGAGGGAATGGGAGGGTGGGGAAGGGGAGAGAAGGGGGGGGTGGAATGGGATGAATGTAATACAACAATAAAATTAAATTGAAAAAAAAAATGGAACACAAGACAGGGATGTCCACCTTCACCTCTTATTCAACATAGTACTGGAAGTACTAGCCACAGCAATCAGAAAAGAAGAAAATAAACGGCTTCCAAATTGAAAAGAAGTTCTCTTTATTTGCAGATGACATGATTCTGTACATACTGAATCCCAAAGACTCCATCTAGAAACTACTAGAACTGATAAATGAATTCAGCAGAGTGGAAAGATATAAAATTAATCCAGAAATCATTAGCACTTTTTCTTTTTTAAGATTTTAGTTACTACTTTTAGAGAGAGAAGGGCAGGAAGGGAGGAAGAAAGGGAGAGGAATATCAATATATAGTTTCCTTTCACCTGCCTCCTGCTACAGACCTGGCTGGAGAGCTGACTTGAAATCTGGTTATGTGCCCTGACTAGGGATTGAACCAGCGACCTTGGGTTCACAGGCTGGCGCCTTATCCACTGAGCCACCAGCCAGGGCTTTGCTCACTTTCTAATTGGGTTGTTATTTTGGTGTTCAGTTGGTAAGTGCTTTATAAATGTTGGATATTAACCCTTTATCAAACATATCAGCAAATGTCTTCTCTCATTCTATGGATTGTCTTTTTATTTTGTTGACAGTCTCCTTTGCTGTGCAAAAATTTTTTGTTTGATGTAGTCCCATTTCTTTATTTTTCCTTTTGTTCCCCTTGCTTGGGGAGATATATCGGATAACATACTGCTACCAGCAATGTATGAGATTTTTCTGCCTGTTTTCTTCTAGGATTTTTGTGCTTTGAGTCTAATATATGTCTTCAATCCATTTTGAATTTGTTCTTGTGTGTGGTATAAGAAGGGGGTCTGTGTTCATTTTTCTGCACTATTTATTGAATAAACTATCTTTAGCCCATTATGTATGCTTGCTTCCTGTCAAATATTAATTGACTATAAAGGAATTGGTTTATTTCTGGGGTAGCTATTCTGTGCCATTAATTGGTATGTTTGTTTTTATGCCAGTACCATGCTGTTTTGATTAGTGTGATCTTACACTATAGGTTGATAATAGGTAGAGTTATTCCTCCAACTTCATTCTTTTTCAGGATTGTTGTTGTGATCCTGGTTCCACATAAATTTTTAAACTATTTGCTCTGGTTCAGTGTAACACAACATTGGAATCTCGACAGAAATTGCATTGAATCTATAGATTGCTTTGACATTTTAATGATGTCCGTTATTTCTATCCATGAATACTGTGCTTCTAATTATTTGTGTCTTCTTCAATTTCTTTCTTCAGTATCATAGTTTTCCAAGGAGAGGTATTTTGCATCCTTGGTTAGGTTTATTCCTACGTATTTTATTCTTTTTGTAGCAATTGTGAATGGAATTGTTTTTGTAATTTCCCTTTCTATTAGTTTATTATTGGCATATAAAAATGCAAGTTGCCTCCTGGCTGGTGTGGCTCAGTGGATTGGTGCCAGCCTGCAGACCGAAGGGTCACTGGTTCAATCCCTAGTCAGGGCACATAACCAGGTTACAAGCCAGGTCTCCAGCCTGGTCTGCAGCTGGAGGCAGGTGAAAGGTAACCATGCATTGATATTTCTCTCCCTTTTTTCCTCCCTTCCTGCCCTTCCCTCTGGAAATAATTGATAAAATCTTTAAAAAAAAAAAAATGAGCAAAGGACTTTAACAGACAATTCTCCAAAGAAAACATACAGATGGCCAATAGACATGAAAAAATGTTCAACATCACTAACCATCAGAGAAATGCAAATTAAAACCACAAGGAGACATCACCTTACATCTATCAGGAAGACTATCATTAATAAATCAACAAACAAACAAGTGCTGGTGAGGACGTAAAGAAAGGGGTGCCCTTTTGCTCTCTTTGTGAGAAGACAGACTGGTGCAACCACTGTGGAAAGCAGTATGGGGATACTTCAAAAAATTAAACATAAATCTACCTTTTGACTCAGTAATCCCACCTCTGAAATACATCTCCAGAAACCCAAAACACTAATTCAAATCAACATAAGCACCCCTATGTTCATTGCAGTGATAGCTACAATCAGCAAGATATAGAAACAGCCCAAGTGTCCATCAATAGGTGAGTGAATAAAACAACTATGGAACATTACACAATGGAATACTATTTAGATGTATAAAAGAAGGAAATTTTATCCCTTGCAACAATGTGGATGGACCTGGAGAATATTTTATTAGTGAAAATAGCCAATCAGAGAAAGACAAATACCATATGATTTCCCTTATATGTGGAATCAAAGAAACAAATTGAACTAACAAGCAAAATATATACAGACTCATAGATAGAGAGAAGGATAACAGCTATTAGGGGGTTAGGAGTTGGGATGGACAGATGAAGCAAAAAGAAAAAACGGACTCACGGACATGGACAATAGTGTGGTGCTTGCACAAGGAAGGGGAATGTCAGGGGGTTAAATGGTAATGAATAAAAATACAATAAAAACATTTAGCCCTGGCTGGTAACACAGTGGATAAGGCACTGGCCTGCACACCCGAAGGTCGCTGGTTCAATTCCCCAGCTAGGGCACATAACCAGGTTGCAAGCCAGGTCTCCAGCCATATCCGTGGCTGGAGGCAGGTGAAAGGCAACCATACATTGATGTTTCTCTCCCTCTCTGCCTCTCTCCCTTCCTCTCTCTCCGGGAATAATAAATAAAATCTTTTAAAAAAAAACACACACACACATACGCATTTTAAAATATTGAAGTTAACAGGTTTGCTTTTTGCAGTGATATGGTTTATAAGGTTTGAAATCACCTGTTGTGTATTCTAAGTTTGAGCAAATATAAAATAAATTGAGAACACCAGGAGTCATGTTTTTCACTGTTGGGGAAGTGAGTTCCAAATATAGGAAAGAGGAAGATGAGAATGTGTATCCCTATGCTGAATGAAAGTGGGAGATAACCATATGAATTCAGTTGGGTTGTGTATATGTATGCATGTGTATGTGTAACACATATATATGCTAGCTCTTGTCTGATGAGAGAGCATAGACTCAAACATTCTTAGTAGCAAAACCACACTGAGTATTCAAATATTGATTTCAAAAGACTAACCAAAATCCAGGACTCCTTGAGAAAATGGTTTGATTCCAGAACTGGAGCAGAAACTATACAGGAGGAGCCTAGAATGTTTTCTTATGCCCCAAAGAGTGGAAGTGCAATAAAGAATGATGGCATATTTTAAAGGACATGATATCTAATTTGAACAGGCTCTCACTGACCAAATCTGGGACAATATAGTATCAAAACAAGATGACAGTGATAGAGTATAACTCACTGAATAAAATAAAAATCCCTATGTCCAAACAGATATTTATAAACAAGTAACACAAATGAGGGAAAACAAAATCATTCCTTTCAGTGTGCCAACTACTAAATGTAGAAGGAATAGTGAAATTAAATAAATTATCAAGGGCTGCTAAAATTTAGAAAGTAAAATTTTGATGACACGATATTTACAGTTTTAAAGTATGTAAAATATATAATTACAGATTAATTACAAATGCAAAGAGTAACAACAGGGGAGAAACCTGGCAGATCCCACATTAACCCAGTGATAACACCTAGTATCACAAATACTGGGACAAATTATTGCTCTTCTCTTCAACAGATACACTGAGTGGATTCCTACCAAAATGAATAAACTAAATATAGTTATGAAGAAACACTGGACAAATCCAAAATAAAAACATTCTACGAAATAATTGCTTTATATACTTTAAAAATATCAAGGTGGCCCTGGCTGGTGGCACAGTGGATAAGGTGCCAGTCTGCAAACCCAAAGGTCGCTGGTTCGATTCCCAACCAGGGCACAGAACCAGGTTGCAAGCCAGGTCTCCAGCGAGGTCTGTAGCTAGAGGCAGGTGAAAGGCAACCATACATTGCTGTCTCTCTCCCTCTCTGCCTCTCTTTTCTCCTCTCTCTGAAAATAATAAATAAAATCTTAAAAAATATATATCAAGGTGAACAAACACAAAGAAAGATTAAGAAAACTCTCCCAGTTTAAAAGATTCATGACAACTATATCCAAGGTGTAATCTCAGATTGCATTTCAGATGGGAAGAAAAAAGCTACAAAGGATATAATTAGGATAATTAACAAAAACAGTTGGCCCTGGCTGGTGGCTCAAAGGACTATCACCGGCCTGTGAACCCAAAGGTCACTGATTTGATTCCCAGCCAGGGCATACAACAAGGTTGCAAGCCAGGTTTCCTCCTATAGCTGGAGGAACATGAAAGCCAACCATACATTGATTGCCTTTCTCCCTTTCTCCCTCCCTCCCTCCTCTTCTGAAAATAATGAATAAAAAAAATATTGAAAGAGGAAAAAAAAAAGTAGTATATTGACTAGAAAGTAGTTAATAGTACTTTATCAATGTTAAATTTTCTAAAATATCTATAGCAAGATATTTGGGGTAAAGGGCATCATGTCTCCAATGTGCTCTTTGTTCAGGAAAATAATAATAAAGCAGATGGTACAAAAATGTAAACTGGTGAATCTGGGTGAAGATTATATGAAAATTCCTTGTATTATTCTTGCAACATTTCCATTAATCTGAAATTTCTCATATATACACAAATATAAAAATATTGTATAAAGCTATGAAAAATACTATTTTTATATATAAAAATTTTTATAATAAACAAAAGATTTAAATTCAATTTTAGTTTATCTATTAGCATAATGCTTCATAAAAATATTTTTTCAAAAATAATTTATACCTAATTCCTAGAATTCATCTAGAATTTTGGATAAAGTGCTCAGCTACAAATCAAGAAAATAACTATCATGTTGTTTTTTGTGAGAGCATTCCTTGACAATGTAACGTTGGTTGTTTCTTCTCTGTGCTCCAAAGTACTCATCTAACATATCAATACAGTATACTGAGTTATTAAATGGAAATGTGAAAATCAATTATAGTCCAATACAGTAGAAATGAATAATCAGAATCTGAGATTTTTATAAATACATTTATAGGTGGGGAAGAGGACAAAGGGGAACAAAAAGAGGATGGATGTAATACAACAACAATAAAATTAAATTTAAAAAAATAATAAACATAACCAGGTATGAACCTGAAAAAAAAAAAAAACATTTATAATAGCAACAAAAAACATAAAATACTTATTAGCCCTGGCCAGTGGCTCAGGTTCTTAGAGCATCATCCCCACATGCAAAGGTTGTGGGTTTGATCCCTGGTCAGCGCACAGATAAGAATCAACCAATGAATGCCTCAATTAGTGGAATAACAAATTGATGTCTGTCTCTCTGTCTCTGTCTCTGTCTCTGTCTCTCTCTCTCTCACCCCTGCCTCTTAAGTCAATAAAGAATTTAAAAATATATAAAATACTTGAGATAAATCTGAGAATATGTAAATGTATACAATTAAAGTATAAAATATTACTGAGAGAAATCTAAGAACAACATTCAGAGAAATACCTCATCCATGTGCAAAGACTAAAATATTAAAATATCAACTCTCGCCCTGGCTGGTGGCATACTGGATAAGGCGCCAGCCTGAGAACCCCAAGGTTGCTGGTTCGATTCCCCAGCCAGGGCACATAACCAGGTTGTAAACCAGGTCTCTAGCCAGGCCCGTGGCTGGAGGCAGGTGAAAAGCAACCATACATTGATATTTCTCTCCCTCTCCGCCTCTCTCCCTTCCCCTCTCTCAGAAAATAATAAACAAAACTTTCCAAAAAAAAAAAAAAAAGTACTATATAACTGACACACATAAAATGTCACATTCACAAAGAGTCTGGCAGAATAAAAAGAGCACCACACTAAGATTAGGAGATACGAGGAACCCAAAATGAACTCTTAAGCAGCCAAATCTCATTAGACTTCGTTTTGTCATCTAAAAATCAGGCTTGCTAATAATTTTTATCTTGTTTACCTAATAAAATTGCTTAGAAAACCAAGTAAGATGAATTTAAAATCATTTAAACCCATACAGGAGTTAGTATTAGTATCACTAGACTGAACTTTACTAGGGGGTAAAGAAATCAAAGATATCTGATTCCAAGTGCATGGTATTTAAAAGCAACCAGGTCTACTGGCCTGACTCGGAATAAAGACAGCCAGGAACAGTTGCACTCTTTTTTGTTTTCTGCCCTGCAATGGCCATGCCTCATATTTTCTGTTTATTTTAACACAACAATAAGAACAACAACAATAAAATTTAAAAAAAAAAAAAAAAAAAAAAAACATATTTGCTCTGGTCCCTTAACTATGAAAACAAATACCTGTTCTATATTCTGAAAAGTGGCTGAAAAATATAAGTAGTAACTATATTTCTATTTTAAGTTAGAATAGTTTCCGTCTTCTTTCCTAATGTAAACAAAGTTAGATTTATTTTCTTTACATTGGGAAATTTAAAAATCACATATACATGCTTCTGCTCTAAACAAATTAAGTTACGGGTTTTTATCTTTCAAAATTATATCAACTATTCTGAAAAGATATCCTTACCTTGTTTTAAATTCAAATTTACTGATAAACCATGATGAAAATACAAAGGTAAACAGTGACAACAGCAAACAAGAGTCAGAAAACTGAATAACCTTATGATGGCTCTCCCTACCTTCACTTAAGGAAAAAACTGGAAGGAACTCATTAAAATCTTTCCAAGAGTTCATGACAGCCTTATGAGTTTTTAGATCTAGCAATAAAAAACATTTTTATTTTCTCTTACTAGTAATTAAAGTTTGTGATGAACATAAGCAAAATATTTAGAGATTAAAAGTATTCTGCTTAATAATGGACTGTACTCTTGGAAAGAAAGTTTATATGAAAGCCACCTACCCTGCTTTTATTATTACCATTTATAGAGTGGTAATTATGTAGCATATAATATAATATTGCCTTTCATTGCCATGATTAATACAAATTAAGAAAAGCCAAATTCCAAATTAATTTGGATCTTTTCCAATGAGCTGGAGTCATTTAGTTAGCAATGGGCTGTTTTATAGTAATAGGTGCCTCTGGGTGTTGTTATTCTTTAAGAAGCACCAGTATTGTAAGGAACTGGTATCCACTTTTGCCCTTTCTATCACTTCTGCTGACACTCATAAATAATATAAGGACCTTCAATGTCTGGAATGATTTGACTCATTATAGAGTGCATACTGTATTTTAAATACACTAACATTTTGCTAAGTTTCCTATCTAGGCAACCTTAGATGATTATCACAAAGAAACAACAAAGCAATTTCTCAGAACCACAGTAACAATACTTAGTATTGATGGTATTTGCTGCTGGTGGTGTAGAGGAACAAGAGAGAGAGAAAAGAAAGAAAAAAGAAAAGGGAAGATTAGAGTTTTAATTCTTTCCTTCTATCTATACTTACTGAAAGATTTTTAACTCATGGTTGCTCCAGGGATCATAGAAAATAGAGGGATAACACTGTCTGGATAAAAGTATTTGCCTGTTTGCATGACCTGTTTCATATTCATTAAAAGTCTGATACCAACCAGATGCCCTACAATGATGATAAACTTAATTTATTTCCAATTTCTCAAACTCTTCTACAGATTCAGGCAGCAGAGTCACAGCCACTGAACCTAGATGAATCATTGAAGGAATGGAAATGATCAGGCAGATAGACTGTAGTGCACAGTTAAGTGTCCTAAGAAGGGAGATGGCAGAAAGCCAACATAAAATAGATGATGAAATGGCCATTTCCATTAAGGGAACATCACATCACAGATCACATCACAGATATTAATTAGGAAGCTCTATAATAGAGTTAAGAGGGTGGGTAGGGGGGGTGCTGAGTTAAAAGTCACCCCAGATGTCCTTACACTGAAGCAATTATAGATATGAAGGTGAGTCATGGATATGCGATTTTCCATTCATTTCATAATGCCTATAAGTAAGTTAGAGACCAGACATAACTCCAGAGTGATGGAGTTTTTTAGACTGATGATGAACTATCTTTAAAAAATAAATTATTTTTCTTTTTTTAAACTACATTTTATTGATGATGCTATCACAGTTTCCTTTTCTTTTACAGGAAAATTACATTCTTTATAGCAACATTAACTGTAGGTGATAAGAGACTTACAAGAGAAATTAAGGAAATGGAACAAATTAGCTTTGAGTTTAAATGCCTACATTCTACCAACATTTTTATTTCAATTATTTACAATTGAACATTGAACAATATGGGGGTTAGAGGAGCAACCTTTTTTCACAGTTGAAAATATACATAACTTTTGACTACACAAGAACCTAACTACTAAGAAAGAGCCTACTGCTGAACTGAAAGGCTTACTGATAACATAAAGTTGATTAACTCATATTTTATATGTTATATATATTATATATACTGCATCCTTTGTTGTTGTTGCTGCTGCTGCTTTAGAAAGGGAAGGGAGGGTGAAAGGGGGAAAGAGACATCATTGATGTGGGAGAGAAACATCAACTGATTGCCTTTCAAACATGTCCCAACCAGGGAACAAACCTCATTACCTGAGCATACGCCCGGACCCAGAACCAAACCTGCACCATTTCAATTTATGGATGACACCCAACCAAGATACCTGGCAGGGCTATAGGTATCTTTAAAGTAAAGTAAGCTAGAGAAAAGTATCATTAAGAAAATCATAAGGAAGAGAATATACATTAACAGTACTGTACTGTACTGTATTTATTGATTCCATAACTTTATAATATCTGTTTACAAAATGAATAAACTGTCAGTACTTAATTATATATCATACAAAATACTGTAGATGGTATATGTATTACTAACACTAGACATCAAATATGAAAAAACACAAAAAGAAAATATGAAAAGCATAATAATTCATGTATTGATAACAAAGAAGCAGCAATGTGACTGCTTTATGGTAGCCTGTGTAACTGACATACCTGCTTCACAGTAGTAAGAAAATCTCCCAAAATTTTTTAAACCAATATTGTTCAAGGCTCAAATGTATATTTGTCTTAAAAAATTGATGGACTATTTTCTTCAGTTCAAATCTAGCTTATCTGTTAAAAATTAAAATTTTTCTAAGTATTATTTGATATACCCATATACTGGAGACAGTCACATTCCATACCTTCAGAGCTCTCTAAAACAAGAGTCTACTATTTTGGTGTGATAAGGTAAAAAAGTAACAACTGTTAATTGTCTGAATTTATGTAGAAAATTAGGAATGGGAGCTTGGCAAAGAAATTTCTTGGATAGAGGTTATGATCCAAATTGTAATAAAATGGAAAGGTAATGCCCTTTTATTGTCATTTTATCTCAACTCACATACTGGTTTAGCTATATTTATTTATTTTTTTTATGTATGCAGATACAAAGAAAGTAGTTGGAAGGCATGATGAGAGAAGAGAGTAAAAGGAATTATAGAACAAAAAACTAAACTGTCATAAACCTATTGCTGGGCAAATAAAAACTCTGAATATTTGTCTTATACTGTTCTAGGGAACTCTGAAGGTAGGAGATGTGAATGTCTCCAGCACATGAGTAGCATAATGGTATACTACTTGGCCATAAAAAAGGAAGTTTTACCCTTTGTGACTGCAATGAATGAACCTGGGGAACATTATGCTGAGTGAAATAAGCCAGTCAGAGAAAGACAAATACCATATGATTTCACTTATATGTGGAATCTAATGAACAAACTGAATTAATAAGCAAAATAGAGACAGGATCATAGAGAGCAGGATGACAGCCATGAGAAGGTGTTGAGAGGGTGGAGGGATCAAGCAAAAAGGGTAAGAATTCATGGACATAGACAACATAGTGGTGATTACAAGGGGGAGAAGGAAATATGGAGGGTAATGGAAAACATACAATTGAAAAATCATGGCCCTGGCTGGTGGCACAGTGCATAAGGCACTGGCCTGCGAACCCAAAGGTAATTGGTTTGATTTCCCAGTAAGGGCACATAACCAGGTTGCAAGCTAGGTCTCCAGCTAGGTTCATAGCTAGAGAGGCAGGAGAAAGGCAACCATACATTATGTCTATCTGTCTCTCTCCCTTTACCTCTCTCTAAAAAGAGTAAATAAAATCTTCAAAAAAAAAAAAATCATGCTAAAAAAACATAGGATATCTACATGATGTTAAATAACTTGTTGAAAACTCTTTTTATTAACAAGTACTTTAAAAAGATAAGAACATAGCAAAAATGATGGCATAAATTCTCTACTCCATAAAAGCAGTAAGAACACTGGAAAAAATTGTGAAAATCAACTTTCTCTGAACTGTGAGAATTAATCAGAGGCTTGAAGCAGTCCAAAAAATGTTCATTGAAAGAAAATTGGGTGAATCTTGGTAAAATGTGTGAAGTTTTGTGGTGTTTTTAACTTGCCCTATTCCTATTCCATTCTTCCAAGCTCTGTGGTAACCTTAAAAACCAACAGCCTATATGTATATACAGGGTGTGCACAAAAAAGGGGCAATAACTTTGCATCTCCTTATTTCACATGCTTATTAATTTTGCAAAACTATGTTTCTATGATTATTATTTAACATCATTGTTTCAGATATAAAGTATTAAATTCTGAGAGCAACGATCATATCCAAGGAATACAATGTTAAAGCAATCATATTTTCTGGACTGTGTGCAAGGTGAACTGCTAAGGAAATTGCAGACTTCAATAACATCCCTTTATGTAGAACTGACAATGTGAAGAAGGTGTATGATGCTGATGCTGATGTTGCCACACCAACAAGGAAAACGTGTAAGGTATACAAGGATCGCACAAGTCCAGATGTACACATAATCCAAGAGATCATCAATGAAGATCCAGGATGTTTACCTTGACGTTTTGAGAGAAGCAGTTGTACTGTGGATGAAGCAAGTTGCAAATGGGCATCATTTTATCTTCCAACAAGATGGTGCACCAGCACATAATGCCAAAAAGGTGCAAGAATGTCTCAGTGTCAATGTTCCTGAATTCTGGTCAAAGGAAATCTGGCTGCCTAGTTCACCAGATGCAAATCCTTTAGATTATTATGTATGCAGCATTTGTGAGAGAGGGTTAATAAACAACCTCATTCCAATGAGAGGCTGTTAAAGTTAAGATTGAAAACATGATGATGTCCATGGATAAAGAAAAGTTAATTAAAGTGTGCTCAAGATTCCAAAGTCAAATGGAGTCTATTATTGCAGTAAAAGGAGACTTTTTTGAATGATAAAAAAAAAAAATGACTATGTTTATGTATTTACATATAAGAATATATTTATTTCAAAATATAACATTTTTGTGGTATTTTGTTTATTTTACTAAAATTTTGTCTATTGATTGCATGCACCCTGTATAATCAAGTGAAAACCAGCAGCATGGTAACCAACCACCAGAGGAGGTATAAGAGGGCTGAAGCTCCTTCAAAGCTGCATTCTCAGAGAACTGTCATCATATGACCTGTCTGGTGCTTCCCTGGAAGACTTACAAGACTCTCTTTATTTGACCTGAATTGGAGCTTTACCAGTAAGAAAAGCCTAATCTTCAGTGATGTTTGTTGAAAACATTTATAAACTATTGTTTAACAGGTGGCTGCCTGAAGCAATAAATAATAGTTGGAGCAAACAGGCTAACCAAAAGTTTTCAAAGAAAAAGGTGAGGAATAAGATACCCATAATGGACCCTGGCTGGTAGCACAGTGGATAAGGCACCGGCCTGCGAACCCAAAGGTCGCAGGTTCGATTCCCCAGCCAGGGCACATAACAAGGTTGCAAACCAGGTCTCCAGTCAGGTCTGTGGCTGGAGGCAGGAGAAAAGCAACCATACATTGATGTGTCTCTCCCTCTCTGCCTCTCTCCCTTCCCCCTCATTCTAAAAATAATGAAATAAAATCTTTAAAAAAAAAATCAAAAGAAAGAAAGAAATAAATAAATAAAGATACCCATAATGAATGGGCTTTGAAAAATTCTAAGTACCACCAGGGATACTGTAGGCTACACACCTGCCCATAGATCTCTTTGTCTAACTTTGGGTTCTGTGCAAGCAGGAAGTGAACATCAAGTACAATCAGGAAGTGTCAACTGCCTGGTGGAGTGCTGGGTAAAGACCAATAGCACAAAGAGCCCTCAGGCAAATTGTGAGAGACTTATTGGTTCTAAGCACTTAAGAAAACATCTGTCCAATCATTACCTGACCACTAATCTAACCCAGCAGAGACTTCGGTGGTCACACACACTGCAAAAATTTAGACCTTTGGTTTTTACAAAACTAAGAGCATGTTGGTTGGGGAAAGTGTCCTTCCCAGATTTATTCTCTCTCAGCTATTGCCAACACAGTCCTCTGCTAGGCAGAAAGAGTCCAGTGCTTATCTAAGGAATTTGGAAGATTTTGCCTAAAGCTTTGTGTCTCCTTTGCTTCTTTCCCTCTTCCTCCTGCTACTGCCCCTGCCACAGGCTCCTTCTTCCCTGCCATGCTGATGAATGTCAAGGTGAACTGTCACATTCTGCTATCATTTTCTAGGAATGGATGCCATCAATCTTATCTCCTATGTTCTCCCAGAGGCCACTCTCCATTCCCACATCAAAATAAGTTCTACAGTCAAAAGCTTGGTGTTGGTTCCTATTTCTCTTTGATGTTTCCTACCTGTGCTTAATGCCTCTCAGGATTTACTTAACTAAACTTTTCTTCAGCATGGAACCTAACTCCTTCCATGCTAATATAAACTGTCACACTAAAAAAATTCTCTTTCTAGCCCTGGCTGGTGGCACAGTGGATAAGGCGCCAGCCTGGGAACCCAAAGGTCACTGCTTCGATTCCCCAGCCAGAGCACATAACCAGGTTGCAAGCCAGGTCTCCAGCCAGGTCTGTAGCTGGAGGCAGATGAAAGGCAACCATACATTGATGTCTTTCTTTCTGCTTCTCTCTAAAAAAATAATAAATAAAATCTTTTAAAAAACTGTCTTTCTGTTAAGATCAAATTTGTATAGTGCACATTGCATGTTGGAAAGTTGCTAAGAGAATAGATCTTACAGGATCATCACAAAGAAACTTTGTAACTTGTGTATGACAATGAATGTTATAAGCCTTATTGTGATGATCATTTTCATAATATATAAATATTGAATCATTATGCCTGAAACTAATATAATGGTTAATAAATATGTTATCTATCAATTATACCTCAATAAAAAGATCAGGTAGCAAAACAAACAAAAAGAACACAGACTTTACAAAATTAGTTTAGAAAAGCAAATAAACAAACACCACCAAATAGCAACAAAAACACACTCTGGGAGAAGAGAAAATCTGATTTTAAGAGTTACCACAGTATTTAAAATGTCCAGTTTTCAACAACAAAAAAAATTGAGACATGTAAAGAAATGAGAAAGTAGAGTTCATACTCAGAAAAAGCATTAGTTAATACAGTAACTATCTCCAAGGATCCCAGACGCTGAACTTACTAAATAAAGGCTTTAATCAGCTATT
The DNA here is from genome assembly GCA_004026585.1 of Noctilio leporinus. Taxonomy (NCBI): domain Eukaryota; kingdom Metazoa; phylum Chordata; class Mammalia; order Chiroptera; family Noctilionidae; genus Noctilio; species Noctilio leporinus. The sequence continues at coordinate 5,875 of PVIW01013129.1, read as the reverse complement.
TAAAATATGTTTAAAAAATGAAGGTAATTATATCTACAGAACTAAATGAAAAGTATGAGAATAATGCTTCACAAATACTCTCAATAAAAAGATGGAAATTATTATTTTTTAAAAGAACCAAATATAAACTCTGGACTTGAAATGTATAGTAACTAAAATAAAAAGTTCACAGGAAGGGATGCAAAAGCAGATAAAGTAAAATCTCACTGTATTTCCATCTTTTTAATTAAATCAAGAGAGATACTAAGATAATCACACTTTTTCTCTTAGAATCAGAGATTAGGATAACCATAAAGTTACTGATTTGTTTCTCTTTTTTAAAGTTCACTATTGTACTGATTCTCTTCAAACACTTTAACAGTGCTTTTTGCATTTATATATAGTGTCTTCATATATAAGAAATCACTTTGGAAATATAATGCAAGAATAATAATAGAATATATGCTCAAAGTCCTATTACTTTCTTCTTTTTAAGGGCAATATATCAGAAAAATTCCAACAGAAGGATATTTGAATAATTTTTATCCTTGTTCTTCAGATAATAATGTATAGGAAAAAAATGGTGGGGATAAAATGTCTTACTCAAGATTAGAAAAATAAAACTAGAGTTGACCTTCGAAAACACAAGCTTCATAGTGCCACTTATATCCACATTATTTTCAATAAATACCTGTTCTGTCTTTGACCCCCGTTTGGGAGTCTGCAGATGCAGGGTCAACTGTATCAATCTACTTCACTTTTATAGTAGATTTTGGTATCTGTGGACAGTCCTGGAACCAATACTGAGGGACAACTTAAGTCTTTGGGGAGTAAAAATTATACAGGGAATTTTGACTACATGGAATGGAGGGCAGGGTTGGTGTTCAAGGGTCAACTGTATACCAATTTTGAAAAACCAAGTATGTATACATCAGTGAATACCAATATTGAGAATGATGCACATGACAAAGTAAAACTTATTTGGGTGGCCACTAGTGTTTATGATAGATATTCATAGATGGAGGAACTACCCCATTGTCCAGATTTCCCAAAACTAACCTGTGATGATAAGACATTCATTGTGATCCAGTACTTCAGTAAAGAGCCGTGAAACAATCAACTCAGGGTTGATTAAAAAGCGAATTTCTTCTTGTACAAGTCCTGCACTGGTTACACCACCTCCAACAAAACGATTGGCAAAATCCACCTATTTGAAAAAATGCGGCATGTTAAATAATGACCTAAAATACCTATGTATATGATAAAGGAGTACACTACCTTTAAGCTCTAATCTTGCTTTCCTTTCCTATATAAATCATTCCCCAAATTAGTAGTCTTCTCAGAAAGGATAGATGTGGTTGACTGTATTGTTTTTGTTTCATTACAGTTAACATCTCTGCATATTTCTTTGGATCCCAAAAGAAGAAACTTGGAAAATGGAGCTTTTAGGCAAAAGACTTAATGTAATAATTACACAGACTTCTGTTTATGACCCTTTTCTGTGCTCCAAGGACCACAAACCAAGAAAGATTTTATCTGGAAAGGCTTTATCAAGATAATTTCCCCACCATTCACTACTCAATTTCCATTTATGTATTTCATAGACTTCAATATAACTATACCTTTTTTATACAATATGGCAATCAAACACTTATTCTTAAAGAAATGAAAAGTTTAGTAACTGACCTTTCTGGGGTAAACTTTTCTTCTGTGGAACAGAGATAAAAATTTTGTTCTAATACTTAATTTTTTTTTAAATGAATTATTTTAGAGAGAGGGAAAAGGAGAAAGAAAGGGAGAAAAACATTAATGTGCGGTTGCCTTTCGAGTGCCTCCAGCTGGAGACCTGTCTGGAGATTTGTCCTGCAATCTGGGTAGTAAGTGCCCTGACTGGGAATCAAACCAGCTACCATATGTAACCATGATTTATCATTCACTCAGTCTCCAGTCCCTCTCACTGTCCGAGCAGACAGGAGTTTAAGTAGAAAGTTCCAAACTTCAAAGCCTGCCCTTATCTTTCTTGGTAACCAGCCCCTATCCTGAAGCTATCCAGGAGTCCACCAAGAATTACCTAAAACAAAAGACATGCCCATCACCCAGAAAATTCCAAGGGACTTAGGAGCTCTGTGTCAAGAATCAAAATTCGAGGCCAAATGTCAGAACAAGAGATGCTCCTAATGCTCTTATTGCTTACATAATTACCCAGGTTTTAGGAAAGAGCTCTATGCCAAAAGCTGGGGCAGAGACCAATACATAGTTTTGTATTATTTCACATATATTTTCATCTATCTATCTATCTATCTATCTATCTAGTCTATCATCTACGTATCCTCACCTGAGGACATTTTCATTTCCTTTTTTACAGATAGAGAGAAAGAGAGAAACACTGATGTGAGAGAAGCATTGACTGGTTGCCTTCATTTGCAACCTTCATTTGAGGAGGCCAGGATCCTCACAGGGATTGAGGATCATTAAGTGTCTGCACCCACCGGGAGTCATATGAGCCCCAGGCCCAGACTGGGGATGAACCTGCAGCCTAGGTATGTGCCTTGACCTGGAATCAAACTTGAAACCCTTCAGTTAAGGGACAATGCTACCATAACCGAGCCACACCAGCAGGGTATTTTGTCCAGACTATTTTTCAAATATAAGATTTCTAAAAACTTGTCTGTGTTCTCTAAAGCAATAATGATATTAAATGACAACCTGAAGTCTATTTTACAAAAAAAGCAGAACAAGAATATGAATCTTTTGATATGGAAAAATATGAGAAAAGATAGAAATTAACAAAAGGTAAAGTATTCTTTCAATATAAAAGCAGTTAGAAAATACTGAAAATTACAACTAGACAAGTTATTGAACTGAGTTACCACAGAGAATCATATATATTTCGGTTTACTAAACCAACACTAAAAAACACAGGGTAACTCTATAAAGAAAAATAGGAGAGGGAAGATGGTGACAGAGTAGAGAGCAGTGCTGATGGTATTCTCGAGTACCAAAGCAGCTAGAGGACAGGATAGGGAGCTTGAGACATCTTCAGGACCCTAGGGATTGGAATGGGCAGCATCGGGACACAGGGGAGCACAGCCCAGAGGCAGAGGAGACCAGCAGGACAGTAGGTGAGGCGTTCCCGACCTACTGGCCGGCGGGCCGAGGTCGGCTCTGGGCAGGGGCGGCTCTGCCCAGAGGGTCGCGTTTGACTGGGGCCAGTTCCAGGCTCCATGGCGACTGGAAGTCTCAACAGTGAAGTGCAGGCAGCGAGGGCAAACGCTGTAGGGAACGCGGAATTGACTGTGTGAGAGACTCACTCTGGCAACAGGGAGAGGAGGCTCCGCTCCGGGCTAGAGGAGGAGGAGAAGAGTCCTGCGGGAAGCTGGAGTAGGGGAGCGGGAAGTGCACCACCAGGGCAGCGAGAGGGCCGAATACGGAGCTGCTGGGCCACCAGGGAAACAGCAGCTAGAAGCCCCTGCAAGGAGGGAAGCCCAGCCCTGCACAACAACACAGGCCCACAGGCTCCGCAGAAACTCCCAACAGTGAGCCTGCCAGCCAGAACTAGTGGTGGGGGTAACTGACTTACCATTGCCAGAGACAAAGGCTGCACCGCCCACACCTGGGAGGGGCTCATCACAGAGGCCTCAGAAAGGACTCCCAGGAGAGCTGGTTGGCTTGGAGGTGTGGTGCTCGCCCCTGAAGGGCAGGACAGTGTAGGCGGACCCTGGACATTTTTGACTGACAGGCCCGGCCTCTTCCCAAAACCTCGGGGGTGGGGCCAGTCATCACAGGGACCATGGAAGTTGCGGGCTGCCCTGCAGAAGTGCTGGATGTGTGTACTGGGCAGGAACCTCCACCAGGAGTGGGAGGGGGCTCCCTGCGGGCTCCAGAACACCTGCAGCCCTAAAACCCAGCCAGGGTGCGAAAGGCCCAGCCTACCTGGGGGCAGACACTCAGAATCAGCCCTACTGTGACAATCAGAGGCCCTGCCATGTGCCAAGACCGGCTAGAACATAGACTATAGACTGTAAAGTCCTGATCAAGAAAAAGAAGCAGCATCAGGAAAGGGATTGCTGCCAATCTCAAGCACCTAAATTATACCGAGAGCAATATGAACTATTAAGCCCCAACATATCCTTTGCAAAAGTTACTCCTCACATATTCTTAATCACCCCCATACCTCAATCCACCTAAATACCCAAGGCCCTCCCCTACTCTCGAATTAAAGTCTATTCACTCTGTGGCTATAACGCATTCCCAGTCCTCAACCTAAGTATTCCTCCCTTCCCCAGCCTTTCTAAACCCTTTCTTTATTCTTTTCTTCCTTCCTCTTTTATTTTATTTTATTATTTATTTATTATTTTTTTAAAATTTTTCTTTTCCTTCTCTTCCTGGTAAAGCACACAGGTTCTGGCTCCACCTGGACCAATCAGAAATCATACAGGGGGAACACACAGCTAAAACCTTTCTTTATTAATATTGACTTCTCTTTGTCCTGTTCTCCCCCATCCTTTTTTTTTTCTTTCTTTCTTTCTTTCTTTCTTTCTTTCTCCTTCTTTTCTCCCTGATAAAAGCCACTGGTCCTAGCTCGACCTGGACCAAACAGCGACCATAAAGGGTGAACAGAAACCTAAACCTTTTCTTTATTAATATTGATTTCTCTTTCTCTTGTGACTTTCTCCCTTTTTTTCTTTCTTTTTCTTTTTTCTTTTTTTTTCCTCTGCTAAAAGCCCTCAGGTTCAGGCTCCATCTGGACCAGTCAGGGATTATTAAGGGTGAACAGCCATCTAAACCCTTTCTTCTTATTATTATCATCATTTTTATTTCTTTTTTCCTTTTGCAATTTTTTTTTTGTTGTTTGGTTTGGTTTGGTTTTTTGTTTTTGTTTCTTTTCGTTCGTTTGTTTTTGTTTTTGTTTTTGTTTGTGCTAAAAGCCTGCAGGCCCGGAATACAACCAGACAGCCCAAATAAAGGACACACCAAGAACAGCAAGTGGAGAAAATCAGGGAGACGGCAACACTGAACTCCACAAATCTCCTATCACAGAAGGGTGCTCAACTAAGGCACGGAAGGAAAGTAGGTTAACCCAAGGAAAGAACAAAAATAAATAAATAAATAAAGAGCACGCAAGGACAGACACCCAAAATGGGGAAAAAAAGATTCAGTCCATCACCAAAAGGAAAGGAAGAATCCCCAGAAAGAACACAAAATGAAACAGAGGCACCTGGAATATCAGATAAGGAATTCAAAAGAATGACGATAGAGAAGCTCAGTGAGCTCAGCCACATCAAAGAAAACTGTAAACAACTCCAGAAGAACTACAAAGAACTCCAGGGAAATTACAAAGAACTCCAGGGAAGTTACAAGGAACTTACTCAGAACTACAACAGCATGAAAAAGGACATGGAAACTATCAGTAAGTGCCAGAAGAAATGAAGAATACAATTTCCGAATTGAAGAATACAGTTAAAGGAATCAACAGTAGGCTAAAGGAAGCAGAGGACCGGATCAGCGAGTTGGAGGATAATGTAGACAAATACTCCAAGACAGTACAAGAGAATCAAAAAAGGCTAAACAAGACTGAAGAGGGGTTAAGAGAGCTGCAGGACAACATGAAACGTAACAACATCTGTATCATACAGATACCAGAAGGAGAAGAGAAACAAGGAATGGAAAACCTGTTCAAAAAAGTCATGATAGAACATTTCCCTAACATGATGAGTGAAAACATGAATCCAGTTCAGGAAGCACAGAGGGTCCCAATGAGGATCAACCCAAACAGACCAACACCAAGGCACATTATTATTAAAATGGCTAATTTCAAAGACAAAGAGAGAATCCTAAAAGCATCAAGAGAGAAAAGACAAATAACATACAAAGGGGCTCCAATAAGGCTATCAAA